>JANSTT010022559.1:0-41924 GCA_026745375.1 Platyura marginata | reverse complement strand
GTTACGTTAACACGTAAAACAACAACAACTAACGCCAAACTCAGTCTACGAATCCCACGAAAACGCACCTATTGTGACGTGACGGGTTACCTGAGAGAAATATGGACATAGTGAAGATCACACCCATTTTTATACCTGTATAAGATGTTAATCGAAGGATATTATATTTTCGGTACGATGCTTATCCTATGATTGAATCAAAATTTTAACACCATTGTTTTTGTCGTGAAATTCTAAGTCGATATATAAATAACAATTTTAATTTGTGAGATTCGTCTTCGTGTGTGGTGTTTTAGAATACAATCGTTTTGATTAGGCTTCCATTGTAACTCGATTCATATTTGAGATCAATTATACGAGGTTGTGACTTCGGGTCACATTTTATTTTGGAAAAATTTTAATTCTTGATGTATTAGATGTAGTAATATTGACCAATAATAGTTTTTTTTTCCACATGTATTTACGTACATTTTTAACCAAATGAAATATCGTAAGTAATAGAATTCTTCTTGGTTCTTTGGGTATGTTTGTTTGAGCAAATTTATTTGCAGTCTAACAAATAAAATACAAACTAAAATATCATTAAATATCTTCTTAAACTTAGACAGTGGATTAAAATGTTTAGTCTTCAATATACAAATTTGTTTTATTTTCAAAACTAGCAAAACGGATGCATTTTTTAATTGTAAAAATCTAGTGATCGGATAGTTTCTCTTCATTCGATGAAATTTTATCTTATATTTTTGTTTTTTTTGTTGTTGTTATTAATTTATAATCCGTTGCCACATCATAAGTGACAAGGTTTGTTGTTTTGAGTTTAAGTGGGTATTTTAATGTTTTAAAGTGTTTGTTTATTTATTTTTTTTTTTTTTGTAATTTTTCAATTAAGTTTCGCAAACAATAAAAATTTCATTACGTGAAGAGAACGATTTTTGTATTGCTACTGCTATAAATATGTACGATGTTGTACATTGTACACAGGCATACATATATGTATGTAACTGTCTGTTTACCCTATAATAAATGCCTGTCGGAAAGCAAATAAAAAATTTATATGAGTAGTGTATACGAGTACTACATATGTAAGCAGCCGCATAAGATAAATTGAGCATGTCTAACGAGATGCTAGAAATAAAACAAATTTAATTGCAAATTTTAGGAGAAATGTATTGTACTTTTTTTTGAGGGGGTTAGAGAAAATAAAACCATAATAACGTGTAACGTTGATGTAACGTTCCACAAACATATATGTAGACATATGTAAATATACATGTAGTCTCTCCTCTTAGCTGCCTTTAGCAATGGTAAGAATAATTTATAAATTTTAATTTTCATTTGTATTCCTTGCGTTGTACCGAACATAAAATTGCGGAATATGGGTTGATGGAAGGCAACGGCAAAATTTTTAATCAAAAAAAAAAAAAAAAGAATGTGAATTTGGGAACGTGTCACTGCATAAGAACAGCTAAATCTCAGTAGGATCGTTTCGTTTTTTTTATTTTTATTTTCAATGGGATTTTGGAAGGATAATAGCAATTTCTGTTATAAGAATACGTTGAGTATAAAAAAAAATTAATTATGTTTATCTTTGTCAATCTGGTGCGTTAGATTTTACATTAGATAAGATTAATAATAGAATTTTTTAAATATACTCTAACTGGTATTCTAGCAAGACTGTAGACTTTTAGATAGACTGTGAGTTCAGCACGAAAGTATAATTTTAGTAGACGGGTATTATTGGCATACATAATTCGTCAATTTTGGGGGGTTCGAGATGCTTGTAGGCGATATCATAAAGTAGCCGAATAAGTTGGTGATAATATTGATAGACTATAAGATTAAGATGTAAAAATATTATAATTAAATTTCCCAAACAATATTATAATAATGTAGAATTTATGGGTTCGAATTGTATTTAAAACTGTAAGATTAATCACCCATAAAAAGTGCACGCTTTGGCTTGACTCACAATACTAGTTATCCCTCCTATTCATAAAACTTATGCACTTTTTTCTTTGAAAACTTAATTAATTGGACTAGATATTTTAGTATCTTATATAATAAAAGACTAATTCTTGCTCAACACTTAAGTCCTAATAAATAATACCCAATTATTATTCTGTTTATATACTTTTTCTGGTGTACAAGCAATATTTACATTAAGTGGCGCATTGTGGATTGCGCTAATTTATTTGATTTAAGTTCATATATTAAATATTACAGATGTAAGAAATCTGTTTAAAGCTACGGCTACCGTTGATAGGATTGGCAAGATATTTTAAAACTGTTTTTCATAATGACAAATATCTACATTGACATTCACAATGTGCAAAGATCAAAAACATTTTTGTTTCCTTTATAATTTATCTCTATAGTTATTTTGGAATATTTTCAAAAAATTATTTTTTTTTTAATTTATTCGATGACATTTCAATGTGTTGGCAGATCAATGATTTGTTGGCCAATATAATACACCACTGAAACATAAATGTTATCTTTCAAGTGTGGGTACTTTGAATTCATAAATTTCTACGTTAAATAATAGCTTCTATCGGAGTGTTTTATCCCAATTAATTATGTTAATGTCGGAAACATTCTATTTGTGTTATAGGTTGAAGATAAAACGTTTATAACTAATTATGAAAATTCAAACAAAAGTTCAATAATTGGTTTGTTGCGTAAGAACGGCATTTAATAATTTGCTAAAAATTCATTATGCCGCATTTCGTGAGGATGAAGGATGATTTTAATTTAGAATTTAATATTTTATCATATCTATTTCCTTGAACAGTAGTTGTTAAACTCGCATTTTATTATTGCGTATTAATTCCAATTCAATGGACATTTACTAGGTTTAATTAAAAAAAAATAATCAAAAGGTATCCACAAAAATATTACATACATTAATTGCTGGTTATTTAGATTAAAAGTGATTTCTGAGAGTACCATGCTAACGACACGATTTAATCCTACCTCAAACCTGTGATAAGCAAAACGAATACTTTATCAGACCAAAGGATGCAATCCGATAACCACAACATACGGTGTGCGGTCAGCAGAGAGATTAGAGTTCGCCAAGTCAGAAGGCACACACAAAAAAAAACCAATCATGTTAATGGGGAAATTAATTCATGGAAAAAGGTAAAACCCTATCATTGGTGTCAGATGTGAGGTTTTCCTTATTTCTTTATTTTTATGAAAATTTCGTTTACTTATATGAACAAAAATCAAAGTGATTTCAATAAATCACAATTAGCGGACAACTTGTCAACTGTGAGGGCAAAAACAAAAATTTTGTTAGGGTATTGTCATTTTTGAATTGAATTGTAGCTATTTGAAGTGAAGTAGATTAAAAATATCTGATACGCTAATTTTTAAATTGGTTATTTTGTTGTGGTATTACCATCAACAGCATGTCATTTGTTTTTCAAAATAAAAAATGTTTTTTTGCAATGAATTTACCGCCAGGACTCTAAAGATGGATAGACTAGCTAGACAAAAAACATAGAACAGCTAGACACTTTTGTAAATGCAATCATTATTTTCAATAAAAATTAGACATTTTTTAAATATCTTCAATCTATAACTGTATAGAGCTACTCATAAATAACAAAAGATAGTTTTGGTTATTTTTAATTTTTTTTTTTAATAACTTGGTACCTACATATATGCAAACAATACAGCAATAGTTTATTTTTACTTTACCAAACATAATCCATATTGTCTCTGTTATATTGTTTGGTTATATATTGGGAAGGTTTGAAGAAAAAATATTTATTTATTTACCATGTTGTGCGCATAAATAACATTTTCTTCTATAATTTCTTTAGTCAAATAAATTGTTTTTGGGTTATCATAATAAAAAAAAAAAAAAACAAAATATGTCAATGGAAATAAAGCAATTTGTCTTTATGAAACATTTAAAGTATCAAATTGATAACATTTATTTAACGATTATTTAACAGTTATGTTTTTGTTTTTGTTTTTGTTAGCTGTGTCTACCTTGAGACAATTAAATTAGGGCTCGAAAATAAAACAACAATTACAATAGAAGTCAAATCAATTTGACATAAACATAAAGCATAGCGTGCAAAATGTATTTTTATATGTTAAAATTAGACGCCACTCTAAATATTTGGCATAGATCATTTACTTAAACATGATACACGTCATTATGTCAGAAAAATTTGGCAGCACATCAAGATTAGATAATATTTTTTTTTTCTCGAATTTTGAATAATATGTCTACAATAAACTGTTTAATTATGAAATCGATATATTTGAATTATAACATTTTTATTGACAACACTTGATTTTTAGAACAACTATGTACATATACTAGGGCATATAGTATATCAATTGTGACAATATATTCGTTAATTAAATGGAAAGGACTGTTTTAATTGTATCTATCATATTTTTTTTGTTAAATCTTTTATATTTAAATGTAATTGTTTTGTTTTGTTACCGATACAAAATATATGTTGGTTCGCTTTTATATACAACACGAAATTAAAATTTATTCCAAAAAATATAATTGCCAATTTCCGATAATATAAATTCAAACAATAACCTCGACCTCACCCGTAGGTAACATTATTTCAAAATTAAATACAAATCAATATTCGGATATTGCCATGGCAATAATTTCCTTTTTGCAGATATATATGTAATGATGAATTTCAATTTCAATTGGATAGAGGACAGGGCATGCAGGATATTTTGTAAATTTCCATATATCCATAACTAACCTTAATACATATATGAACCATATGAACCTACATATGTATGTAATATGTGAAAAAAAATAAATGAACGTACGTATACGGAAAATATATTTTATAGCATATACAGACAGCACATAAGGTAGCTTCCTTCGAAGAGCTTAATTGTCTTGTTCAGATTATAAATAGCGAGATTTTTTTTTTTATAATGACATCCTTCGTCTATTTATTAGACATGTTCACGGTCAAGAGGACTCTTTCATTGAATAAAAAAAGAAAGAAAGAAAAGGTAATCGGAAGATAATTTGATATGTTTCTTAGATAAAGTAGAAATAAAAATCTATTACACAGGATGTTCTATCTATAAACGTTTATAATCTTTCCTGTAGGGCAAACATTTACTCTTGCTTTCTACGAAAATGTAAGAGGCACTATGATGGAAGTGTAATGATCCGTTGGTGTAACGTTTTAAGGGTTAAAATGTATATAATTAGAAATTAAAGTATGTACGTAACGAAACGCTTTTACGAATCTATTTTTATTTTAACTTCTGTCTTTTTGATTAATTATTTTACGGGAAAATATAATTGTTCAAAGGAAAACGATTTTGTTTCAAGTCATGTAACCAAGTGTAGGATTTTCATTAGAAAGATGTAAGTAGCTATTAATAATAACATAAAAGAAATCGTTCGAAATTTTAACAAGAAATTAGGTAATTTGTTTAGGCAATTATTATACATTCAAGTATTTGTTTTCATTTTCCTTTAAAGGACCTCATTGTCTACATACATAAGTATACTCGTACAGTAAAATTTCTATAAATCAGTTTTTTCCTACTTATAGGAACGAAATCACTTGAAATGTTCACAAATCAATTGAAAATTATTAATTTTAAAATTGAATTCAAGGAATTCGGAAAAAATTTTTTGTTCAGATGTTCCCTACATATTTCTTAGAATTTCAATAAAAACAAATTAACATCTCTTAACCTTTTCAGGGACGAATTCTAATTCTAAGAGGTATTGTAATAGTGAATAACGGTAATTTTGGTTGTAAAAGTAAACGTACATAAATGTGTCAATATCCCTGAAAAGGCTAAACTACAGGACCATTGTTAATGAAACCATTTTCCTCCCAGGTGGGTACTTCGAATATCTATCAGAATAAAAAATATATTTGGCTGACCGGCCAATCGTTAGCGTGAAACATTTCCATAGAAAATGATTTTAAAATCACCATGTTATATAACGATTTTTTTTAAAAGTCGGAAGTTTAACCTTCAGGCTACTCGTAAATAAAAACTGAGGAATGTACGAATCCAACGATGTATAGATGGCTTGGTTTGTTACAGTGCGAATAAAATTTTGTTGGCAATTATAGGTATTTAAAAATAAACAATCAATTTTGCCGCTGAAAAATTATTTTAGTTACCAGTAATAGTAATGAAATAAGTAACTAGCTAAATTTTGTAAAGTAATTATGACTGAAACAAAATTATATTTAAAATTCCATAAACCAAATTTTAATCAAAGAAAATCTTCATTATACCTAATTTTACTTTAGTTCTGTGAGAATCTATTTTTATGATATGTACCTAGATATCTTCTTATCTAATAATCACACAAAGACTTGATTATAACAATTAAAATTGTTTTTCTATATTAAATAATTTTCTTTTATTTTGTTTTTTTTTTTTTAATCTTAATTAAAAATTAAGGTAAGTTATAAGTATAAAAAAACTGATAGGTGAATTAGTTATTGGTTGAGTTGATAAAGCCGGTATTTTTATTAACAGAACTTTGCTTGGGCTTCATAATTATTTCTGCGCTGAAAGAAATTAAGAAAAAAAATTATAAATTTTTTGCAATTTACTAATTATAAATATCTAGTAGATCGGGGTAAATAAACTTTGGTTGTTTTCAAAACAGCTTCTTTCAATAACATTTTTTTTTATAAAACCATTTTCTATTATTTTTTGAAGTATGTAGCAGTTACTTGTACACGTACATTATATGTACTTGATTTCGAGATTAATTACATCATAGTTTTTATATAGCCTTGTTCTCTACTTTAAATTTTGTTATGCTCACAATATTAATAAAAATTCTTAATAACTATATTTACTAATACTAATAAAAATATATACACAAAAATACATTTTACACAAATTGTGACATAAATAGATTTAATATTACAAAAAAAAAAAACCTAGACAAAAAAAAAACAGTTAAGACTTAATCTGGAAAAAATCAACACAATAAAAGCAAACATTTCAATTTTCTGCCGTTAGATGGCCCTGCAGTCGTCCGCGTCAACATTTTTGTTCGAAGTATATCAAAAATCGATGACGTTACAATGGTAAGTCCATCACTAAGCGTACATACAGCGAAAATTCAATAATTGTTGGTTCTAGTAAATAAACGAACGTTTGGTCCTTTTAGAAAATTTTTTTACAATAATTTCATAAATAATGGTCAATAAAATAAAAAGAATCTTGGAAAAAAGTGAAAAAAACTTTTTTTTTTTTTATTTGTTACCAGAACCAACATAATGTTTTTGGACAAGTTTACACCAGCCGAACAAACTATAAATTGTAGTTCTTTAGGTCATGATATTCATTGTCCAGTGTCAAGTGGGCCATGTGATATTTTTTTAATGAATGGTTGTCGTAAAACTTTGATGAACAAATATATATATAATTTTTATTAATTTTTTAATTATTTTTTTTTTCTTTTAACTTTATTTTAATAATTTTTTTTTTAAAACTTATTTATTATCAATTGGTTTAGCTTTAGTTGAATGTCATTTGGATCTCTATATGTATGTTTTATTTGTTTAATGCATTATTAATAGAGTTTCTCAATTTTTTTTTTGTTATTTCTTTAAAAATAGCCCAAGATTTGTATTGGCTAATATATATTTGATGTATATTTCTTTATTTAATATTGTAGGTAATTGATATATTATAAATGTTTTTCTTTAAGATTTTTGTCATTTTTAAACCTAACTATTATTAACTTCAACTATAATTTTTTCCTGTTCTTTTTTTGTAATACTACATACATATACAATATCTCTTGGCTTAAGAAGAGTGAATGACTTACATATATATATATATATATATATATAATTGATAAGTTAAAATGAAATTAACTAAAATCTGTTTCCATTCCCAACTATTTTTGTAGAGATTTAAATTACATACAGTGATGAAACGAAATTTATTTATAGTTAAAATCAATAAACACAATATTTATTTATTCCTCCCCAAAAGCAATTCTGTATTGTCATAACTAATAACATATGCCTGTTTCTTCAATGTATTAAACATTTCTAAGAATGGAAGTTCCCCATTTTATTATGCATTTCCATCTACGTAATTCTTAAATTGAAATACCATTTAGTTTGTGGGTGTTAAGATGATGTTTGAAATTTATTTAAGGAACATATTTATTGATTGTTGGAAATGTTAAAAGTTGTCATTGGCGAATGAGAAGATTATTCAACGAAAAGCTATTCAAAATTAATAATCACTTCCATACAATAATATTAAACCTTTCTTTGGTCGATGGTATTATGTTTTTATTTTATGAACCTTTATATATTGTTATTCAGCCAATTTTTAATTATAAAAGGAATAAATCCACATTGAAAATGGGAATATTTTGAAGTTATATTAATTAAGAGAAAGGACGCAACTCAAGATATCCTGATAACTAACCGTTAATGTGAACAAAAATTCGAAAGAAAATAGCAATTGCTTATTAACTGGATGTTTGTAATTTTTAAGAAATCTTTTATGGCTTAGCATTAAAAATGGGTTGTTTCCTGTTTTTCTCTGTTAATTGTTTTAGCCTATGGAACAAAATAATTTTATTCGATTTAGTTTTTCTGTTCTGTTTACAAATCTTTTAAAAAAAAAAAAAAAAAATGCCCTGATTTATAAAAAATTTCAATGGCAAATAATTTGTCATCAGAGATTTTGAAGTGTAAATTATTTTAATTATTAGTTATAACAATTTCTAAATACTCGAACGAACTAAACTATGGAATCAGATGTAAACATTTTTATACTTATAATTTACAATTTATTTTTTGTTTTTTTAAATTATAATATTATTTTATAATTTATTATTATTAATTTATATTTATTTGTAATAATCAGTATTTGGCTAATAGCACAAATTAAATTCCAAATATTTATATATATATATATATATATGTGACATTTATATATATATATATATTTATATATCAATAAATGTATATAATTTCTAGATGTATGTGTGAAATTCTTACTGTACCTATAGTGCTTTTTTGTCATTTTTAAATTAAAAACTTTTTTTTTTTTAAATTTTGGCTACATATTTTCTTAATGCATTTATATATTTATTTTTTCTTGTATATGCTCTCAGTTTAAATATTTAAAATAAAAACTGTAGTCTGCATTTTTCCAAATTTATTAAATAAAAATATTTTAACAATTCTTTTGAACAAATAGGGATTACATTATATTTACGCAAAACACCAAAACAATAAATTTATTAAATAAAATTAAATAGCACGACAATATAAAAAAAAAAACATTAAAAAACAAGTTTTATCCAAAAATAGACAAAAATGGACAAAAATAGACAAAAATATTTCTCAAAAAATTTACAACAATTTTTTTTTTTTTTTGATGATTACAACAACAGATTATTCTGAAACAGTAACAAAATTGATAAACCATTGCGTTACATATGGAAGAAGAAGTTAAAAAAAAAATAATTATTCTAAAAAATTAATTTAGTTTCCTTAATTAAAAAAGAAAAGGTAAAATAAAAAATTATCGCTTTGGTTTATCGATATAAAGCAATGCAGAAACTTATAAATGACTACCAACATTTACTGTATCTATTTTTATTCTAACAAATCAGTGTATTTTATTTGGTTTCTTAAACATTTTATTTTGATAAGTTACAATCGAGATCCATAGGCATTCAATAGAATAATATTTATTTTCATAATTATTCGATATTAAAGCAACAAATTGATTTTAGCTATATGAAAATTGCACATTATAAATACAAAAAAATTAAAAATAATGAAAAACAACTAATTTTATGGAACACCAAATAAAGTTAAAGTAGAAATTATGGGGTAGGTTATAGGATTAAAAATTAACTTATTAATTATTAAACTTTACTAAATAATAAAAACACCGAAAATTTTTAACATTAAAAAATTGTAGTAAATTTTATCAAAATTATTTACAATGTGCATTTATAAAAAAAAACATTTAAAAAGATTAATTATTATAATTTTGTTTTTGTTTATTAATTCTATGATTTTTTTTTTTTGGTTTATATTTTTAAAATAGATAAAATATATCAACTGTTTTACGACGATATTTTCCCATATTTTGATTGTTGTCCACGTTTACGTTTACAGGTGATCAAAATCTATTACAAGCTTAAAGTATTTTTCTGTATATAGGAACATAAACTACCTAATATTCAATTCCTGTTTTTATAATTAAAAAAAATTTCTTGGTGTAGTTATAAATTATTTTTATTATCTAACACATATAATTATAATATCTACTACCTATACGTAAAAAAAAATGTTTTTATTTATATATAAAAAAAAAATTTAAATTTATTTGTGGATTTTTTTTAAACCATCAAAACAAATACCAGATTTTTCTTGCAGCTAAGTATATTTCGTGCTATATGATATCCAAAATGAATTTCAGTATTTCAGTCAAACTTATTTTCATTTTGACCTAGGTAATTTATATTTAATGTTCCATCATTGTTTCAGTTTTATATTGTAATCTTATACTACTGTTCAGAAAACAAGATCAGCACAATATCAAAACAATATATATAAATCTAAACTTCACAAAAATTATCTAGCTATGGAGATTCCATAAAAAATAATAGTGCAAGTCTTCATACAACAATGTCATGTCATCAATAAATATTTTGGTTGCACTTAAAACCCACAGTTGATTTCCACATAAAGTACAATGTACATGTACGATTGGACGAAATATGCTTAATGTTTCAAATAATAAGTAACCCACTGTTAGCTGCTTGTTGCTAATTCACATATTGCAGAACACGAATTGCACATAAACAGTAAGATAAGAGTATAGCTCCATATATTTGATTAGAATTTATTATAAAATGTGTTATCCTAATGCAATGTGAGCAAAAGATTAGACATAATTATAGAAGAAAAATCTTACACTCAACAAATAGAAAAGAAAAGAAAGTTTATATTAGTTTTGATTAAATTTCTTCTTTTGTATAGTTGTTTTGAAAGAAGTTATAAAATTTTCTTATTTCGTATCAACTTTGTCTAAGAAAATTAATTTGTCATGCTCCCTATGAGTAAATCATTCTATATTTGAAGTTCTACTATTTTTACAAGATATATTTGTTTCATGTTTTAAATTACTGCATTACTGCAATTGAAAGCTATAAAAATGTTAAAGTGGATAAAAAAAAAACACTGACACTGAGTTGTATCGTTAAAATTGGTAAGATTTTAAAGAAATTGTGGAATATAATAAAATAAAATAAAAAAAACTGCGCACCACTGTCTTTAAAATTAAATTCTAAGTATTTATTTGGGTAACACATTTGTACACCTATTTTATTATTTTTTAATTTTTTTTCTTAAAATCTGACGATGATCCCTAAATATCGTAATCACATTCATTCATCCATATAAAATTATATTGTAGATAATGCCCCAACAATAGTCAAAGTCAACATGTTCCTTCGTTCAATTTCAAAAATCGACGATTACAAAATGGTGAGTTCGTATAAATCAGAATGATCGGATTTTCAACTGTAAAAAAAAACACACACATACACTTTAAGTACACACTATATATATATATATATAATAAATATTTGACGTTTTTTTTCCTTTTTGTGACACGATACACAATTTAAAAAAATAATATATATATATAAAATTAAAAGCTTTGAAATATTACACCAAATCAGCACGAAAAATAATAATAAAAAAAAATATTTATTCCAATTCAAAAACCTTTTGAATGAACCCAAGGCGCTATTTATATATTAAATATATAAGAAAAATTGATATTTCAAAAACTTTATTTTGCACATAATTTATTTATTTTTTAATTCTCATTTTCAAAATCAATTTTTACACGCAATTAATGGCCTCTTAAACGTTTTTTCACGAACATTTTTGTTCATTTTGATTTTTTTGAAAATTTTCAATGCTTTTAAATAAACACAAAAAAAATAAAAAAAAATAATATATATACTAAAAAAACTACACAATTTTAATGGTTTTTAAGTATAAATTGTATATTATTAAGTTGTACAAAATAAAAAAAACATTACTATTTTTGTTGATTGATAAAGGGGTGCGGCCCAATATGTTCAATAATTTATATTATGTCTCATGTGTCGTGTGCTTGAATGTTAAAAAAAAACTAATATAACATCGTATAAATATACTCGTGTATTGTGTTATTTATTGTCATTAATAATAACTTAACCAATGATGTACATAATAATATTTATATATATAAATAATGGTAATATTGTAAAAAAAAAATATCTTTCTAAATATAACAAATAAATTCAGTCAACTGGATTTCTTTTTTGGAGATGGTCAGACAATTTGTCTAATTTTTTCTTTTGAAAAAATAAATTTTTCAGTTTTTTGTATAAAAAGTTTTTTTTTAGGATTACTTCAAAAAATATTGTTTGGTTTTTATTTGGTTTATTTTCAAAAAAGATTTTTTTATTTAATATAAATTTAATTGAAAAAAATACTGTCCCTCATCTGGAAGCAATATTTTGTTCCATTTTAGTTTCGTGTAAATGTGGAATTTTTTTGTTTGAGCGCCAATTATCTAGTTAGGCGTACCTACATATATTGAAAATAATGAGTAACCTTATTCGACTTAATTTTAAACAGTCATGATAAGTACCTATTTGTAAGTAGGTTAATGGAAATTTAAATCATAAAAAATCCCACATCAACCGAATGTTGAACCCGGGATTACACTTTCATTGCTTTTTGCCACAAAGCTATCGATGTTGTATAATTTCATTGAAATGAGGGGTTTTCCGGTTTAAATTGTCATTGATACTTATAAATGAATAATATTTAAAATTTCTGCGGCCGTGAACCGATTGTCCTGGTAGAAAAGGGGATTTGCATTTGTTAATAATTTATTATTGGAAAAGTATTCACTCAAGTACTAAATATTTAGAGAATATGATATAAAGTATGTAGCGGGCCAGTTTCATTTAAAACCGATAGAAGATGCATTAATTACAATGTTCTGATGGTGAGGATTGAATGGCTAGTAAATGGCTTTCCTATGGTACAGGTTTTTTGATAGCCAACATTGTATGTTACAATTTACCCGATTGATTATATTGCATTTCGCCCCAACAAGTTTTCTAAAATTATCTAATAATTTATCACAAAACTTTGTATGAATTAATTTCTATTTGGCTACCTACATATTTATGTTCAAATACCCGTCATTCGACAAAATGGCATAAATCAGCCATTTTGCGTTTAGTAGTAATCAACGATGTTACGACGTATTTTGTGTTGCATTACACCACACTCTCACCTACCTACATAAATCATTGGTCATTTAATTAATTTACGAAAATTACATACGGACCTAAGTATGTAAATACTGTGGAATATTAGTGCAAACCCTTCGACAGTACTCATTTTATCTACAACATAAATAATTAAAACATGTTTTTAAATCTTTTCTTTTGAATTCAAATATTATCGATCAATAAACTGAACGACAACATTTTATGCTGGCGTATAAAATGTTCAATCTACAAGGCTTTATATACATACGAGTATAATACAAAAGAATGGAGTATAATATTCACTTAAAAGAGCTGAATTTGCTATAAAAATATTTTTTCTTCCAAATACATCAATCACATCGGGTATTTGGCAAGTATTTCGCACTCTATTATATTAAGTTTTAGTAATTTAGTCATTATTATATTCTAGATAGACACAATTTAAGTATATTATATAGAAAGCAAGAAAAAACACATTTTAATCACATAGTTACTTACAAAAAAAAATGTAATTTGGTTAGCATTTTGCTAAATTACTTAAAGATTATGATAATAAATAGACTTAAAATACATATTGAATATTAGAATTATATCTATTTCTATATAGTGGTATACAAATACCAAATATCTACATGTAAATAACTAAACTGAGTCCGATGGGAGTTAATGCAGAAATTAATTAAAAGTGATTTTTGTAAAATTTTGTAATTACTCAGTATATTATGACGTAACTTTGACAAGAAAAATGAAGCAACTCTAATACACCCAAAAATCACTGTTCCTAATCCCAAAAAATCAAATTAAAAATGGTCAAGAAGGTCTATTATAATTTTTTGTCTTCCGGCAAATCTACTATATGAGCACGTATATTATTAAAAAAAAAAAAAAGCCTCCATGACGATTACAATCGGAAAATTCATTTCCTTAGCGTATCTACATACACATTGTGTAGTTCTTCCAATATATCTATGGTTATTAAAACCCTAACATCAATTTTTTTTCAAAAATGGTTTTTTTTTATGAAATCTGGTAATTTGGGATATTTTACACTATCTGGCAACATTATTTTACTAAATTTTTTGTTTTTTTTTGTTGAAATGCTGTGTTTAAACATTTTGTTTTTTTCTCTCTTCTGAAAAATTTTGGGAAAGGGCCTTTTCATTCGTACATATCCTCAAGGATGTTTTTTTTCTTTAAAAATTTATTAAATCCATAAAATATGTACCTTTAAGCAGTTTTTTTTTAAAAATATGGCATTTTTAATAAATAATTTTTTTCTGTTATTTATTAAAAAAAAAAATACTTAATTCGGCAATCTGAGTAAAATCAAAATATTTATAAAAATTATTCTTGAACAATTTTTAGCAATAATTACTACAAACCACACAGTTACCGTCAATATTCTCCAAATAAATATAGAACAAATAAGGATTTTATTTTTATTGAGCTTTTAACATAAATTAATTCCTATATGTCAAAAGCACTATATGAAAAATAGTGAAATGTATGCTTTTATTGTTTCCAAAATTCTATATCTATATTTTATATGTATATATATACAAAACTGCATTGAATTGATTCTTCCTTGAAAAATTAATACAAAAACTAAAAAAAAAAAAAAAATTTATTTGGAATGATGTTCAACCGTGTACATTAAAAATAAATGCTTTGTCTTGCATTTTGTGTTGAGATGTGTTGTACAAGCATGTAATTTGTCGTCTTAGAGATTTAAGTAAATAATTCAACCGTATTACGGACATTATTGATGCATGGAGTGGCTTGATGCAGTTGCATTTTATTTAAAAGCTTTGAACTTATCATTGTTTGCTGTTTGTCATCTTTTATTTTTTGTAACAAATCGAATATTTTTGTATACTAAATCAAAAACGATATTTTGTAGGAATACAGTGTCCAGCTAACATTTCGTGAACAATGGTTAGATGAACGTTTGAAATTTGATGATATAGGCGGTAAGTAGAAACTATTTATGTACGTAGATATATCCTAGTGTGTTTCAACAAAGAATTTTTAAGTAGGATATTGTTTATCCTGTTTTACAATAATTCATAATACATGAAATAAATAAAAATCGTCACCTAATTAGCACATTTTTGCGTACCTATTAGCTTTGTTTGAAATTACAATCCAGTACATACATATTTCTATTCTATAATTTAATATTCTTTTGTTCCATCAGAATTTTTTTTTTTTAATAGAATCACTAACCAATATTTACTGTCATTAAAGTGTCGCTAAAGTGACATTTAAACAAAATTTCGATTCGCGTTTAATTTGCTCGCAGAGAAAGTTTAGTAAGTAATCTAAAACTTCGGTTAGAAAGTGCTTTTTGGAACAAAGTATTACTTGTTATTGTTAAAAGAATTGAGTAATTAAAAATACAACTAATTGTTTCAGGTCGCCTAAAATATCTAACACTGACTGAGGCAAACAGAGTATGGATGCCAGATTTATTTTTCTCCAATGAAAAAGAAGGACACTTCCATAATATTATAATGCCAAATGTATATATTCGTATTTTTCCATACGGATCAGTTTTGTACAGTATAAGAATATCGTTAACATTAGCGTGTCCCATGAATCTTAAATTGTATCCACTGGATAGACAAGTTTGTTCACTTCGTATGGCTAGTTGTAAGTATACAAATAGCTGTAGATAAATTTAATTCGATTAAAAGGTACCCAACTGTACTGTAAGGCTATATTTATATGTAAATTTTAGATGGGTGGACAACAGCTGATTTAGTATTTTTATGGAAGGAAGGCGATCCAGTGCAGGTGGTAAAGAATTTACATTTGCCACGATTTACGTTAGAAAAATTCTTAACAGATTATTGTAACAGTAAGACTAATACAGGTAAGTTGTTAATAGGTTATTTTTGTATACCTACATAAGTATATCGTTGCCTCATTTCTTTTTTGCAAATTTGAAGCTAAGAAACGATTTTTATTTTTTTACTTATAACAAATAAAAAAATGGGGCACTAAAATTGTATTGATCTACATATGAATCTTGATTTAATGAAATTATCTAAATTTTGTCTCTTTTAAATTTCAGGTGAATACAGTTGCTTAAAAGTGGACTTGCTATTTAAGCGCGAATTTTCATATTACCTAATTCAAATCTACATCCCGTGCTGTATGTTAGTCATAGTATCATGGGTATCATTTTGGTTAGATCAAGGCGCTGTTCCAGCTAGAGTTTCTTTAGGCATGACATTTTTCTTGATATTGAAATACAAATTTGAGTTAAAAATATATTTGACAAAATGCAGGAGTTACAACTTTGCTAACAATGGCAACACAAACGTCTGGTATTAATGCATCTCTGCCACCTGTATCATATACAAAAGCTATTGATGTTTGGACGGGCGTTTGTTTAACTTTTGTGTTTGGGGCATTGCTTGAGTTTGCTCTTGTGAACTATGCATCACGTTCAGGTTTGAGGAGTTTTATTTCAGAGTCTACCTAAGTGTTGGTTAATTTGTGTTTTTTTTTTAATTTTGTTCTTGGAAAACTGTTACCTCATATCCTTTCGGTACCGTATAATAGCAACGAACAAAATAGTAGGTATGTTGGTGATACTTACTCTATAAAAGTGAGAGATAAATCAAGAAATCAAGTGATGTGTTGTTTGTTGGTTTTTTTTGGTTTACAGAAAATAACCGCTAATAATCTTAAGAAAATTTAACATTTTAGTTTGAAATTCTTGGTAACCTTAAATTTTGTTAGATATTTAGGGAATTTTTTTGAATGGGTCATACCATTTTGTTTAATTTTTCTTTTTATTTGTGATATGTGTTACTAAACAGTTTTACTGTGCATGATCCTTATTTTTAGTACTGACGCTCAATTGGCAGTTATACGGATACAGCTCTTACATATGTATTTATGTTCGTTGAATCGCGCGACACTTTTAATCAAAAATGATTAACATAATTCTTAAGTACATACCTAAATTATTAGAAATTAGGATTAGAGTTTTAAACTCTAGAAAGTTAAAAGTTAGTTTAATACGATTTTCTTCACAGATCTTATTTTAAGAAATGGGTTTTTCGCACAAATGTATTTTAATTTTTCTCAGAATATTGGGATGCGGAATATATGGGGATGAAATAAAAATTATTCTTTTATTTTTATTTCCTTTTATTCAGATTCAGGACCAACATTTATGCTAAATAAACTTTTACTTTTTATTACTAAAATTAAAAACTCCTTTTTACCAAAACTAAATTTATATAATGTCTATTACTTAATAATTAAATACTGTGACTGTGCGTATATAAATTTCTAAAATTTCCATCAAAATTATGTTTAAAATAAATGAAAAAATAGAGCACAGTAAAACTATTTACTTAGAAAACCTTTTTCTTTAGAATTTATCCTTAGATACAAAATTTTTTTTAAATCTATTAAAGCCGATCTAGCGTATTTAGAAGTACAATTGGAAATATTGTGCACGGATTAGTAACACATTTTCTAAATACGTAATTAATCATAAATCATTTATATGAGATAACAGACAAATTGTAGTGATTTTGTATAAATGTTTGATTGTACTGTAAATAATGCACCATGTTTCAAAAATATCCTTTAATTTATTTAGCTACACAATTAGTAGATTGTAAATAATATCAAAATTAATTCCGAAATTAATATTATCATAAAATTAATTTAATATACATTATGTACTATATGTACAAGAACATGTATATATATTTATGTAATTAATTAATTTATTGGAGATTCTAAATCAAATCAAATATAAATTAAAAAGCGCAATTTTGATTAATAATTATATATAAAAACTAGTTCCTATTTACTATTTATACCTATAAAAAAATTAAAAAAATCAAAAAAATTGCTCATTCAATAAATAAACTAATTTTTAAGATTAAATAAAATTATAAAATTAATTATTAAAATTAACAAATATCCAGATCAAAAACGGAACTGGTATATTAACATTGACAAAACACTTGAAAGGTTTTAAATAGTATAGGCGGTTTATACGTTGACTCTTCTGAATAATTGTAGGCATCAATATAGTGAACTACAAAAACTAAAAAAAAAATGTTACGGTCTGCTTAAGCATTACTGATTGCAGCATTTGAGGTGGTGTTGCTAATCTTATCACCACGTAATCTATGTGTAGTAATTTAATAGATGGCTTCTTAGGCCGAACAGAATAATACAAATACAAAGTATCGTCCTCGAAGAAAACGTTATTGGTTTTGTGCACAGAAGGAAAAAAATGTGAGAAAACCGTATTTGGAACTCTCTTATTGAGGTCTTTTCGTTTCTAGGGTAGAGTGAATACTAATTATTGAATGTTCAATTAATTTTTTTATTTAAATGCGCTACATTTGTAGGTATACCGATTGCAAATCAATTAGGCGAGATTGTAATTTTTTTAAAGTAAAAAAAAAAAAATGATCGGGACATAATAACCTTCCACTTCCCAATAAGATTTGCACATTATTCAGCAATATTAGCAAATTTTTTTTTTTTTATTGTTGACTTTAATTGCACAATAATTTTTATAATAAGTATTAGCTTTGTGCTATTTTTAGATAATATTTCGGATTTTTTTTGCCAGAAGCACCAAATTTTAGTTTCTAGACTTTTTTTTTTGGAACATTGTGCAATATATTGTATGCATAATTCACAGTAAACTAGTGTACTACCAACCCAACCAATAATAATAAAGGAAAAAAAATACATTATTGATATGATCACACATAATTTACAACAAAAAACTCAAAATTATAAATTTAACAAACTAAAATTAAATTTTTTAAAAATTTATTAAAGTGGTGGACATATCAATACCGTATTAAATATGTTTTTTATATCCTCCACCAGTGTGTCTTATGGACCCAGTTACCAACAAACGTAAATTTATTTCTTTTTTTATGTTTCCGTTTCTTCTTGGTTTTTGCAACATTTTATCGGAACAATTTAAATTCTTGTAAAAAATTGTGCATGCTCCTGTGCGGATCGTGCCGCAGATTTGCATCGGGAAAATATGAAGAAAAAAAGACGCGAAATGGAACAAGCGAGCTTGGATGCAGCTTCGGATTTATTGGACACCGACAGTAATGCTACATTTGCAATGGTAAAAAGAATCAAAATCAAATAATTATTGAGAGCCAGTGAGTTTTATATTAATAAAAATAAAATCAATTTCAGAAACCATTGGTTCGTCATCCAGGCGATCCAATGGCCCTGGAAAAGTTGAGACAGTGTGAAGTACATATGGCACCACCAAAACGTCCAAATTGCTGTCGAACATGGTTATCCAAATTTCCAACCAGGTATTTAGCAGAAAATTGTCAATTTTTGCCTGTAGATATTTAACACAAATTTTATATTAGTCATGCAACTAGTTCCTCAGCTCTTTTGTGGCTTGGCTAGTTTCATACAAAAAGAGGAAAGAAAAAAAAATAATTTCTTTCCACAGTCTTACTGTTTTTATATACATCAATATTTTATTCAATATAATGTTCTCACAATAGACAATACCAACTTACTTGATGTTTATGATAAATTATTTCCGTCGTAATTCAATACTTTCAATTAGCTAAAGCTAATATTAAGGGTAGCCCAGCATATTGTAACAGCAGATTATACGTCGGAATGAGGAGGACAAACAAACGGGGCTTATTGATGATATTGAATTTCGACATTGATGTTTAATTGTGATTTTTATATTTGGCAGTCCAAAAATGTTTCAATAAAATATAATACGAAAAAATCTATGGGTTATGGGGGTCAAGTAAATAAAATATTTTGATTTAAAGATCAACCCTAAAATGTTATCCACATCATTTGACTCTCTCTCTCTTTCTCTCTTTAGCAGCTTTAATATAAACATTTTGTAGAAAGTGGTTTTCGTTATTGTATTCTTAAATTAATTTCCAAATATTTCTCTTATTGCAGTTTTTCGATTTTCTAATAACATTTTAAGAAAAACAATGAAAACCAGAACGATTTCAAGAATTTCAAGGAAAAATGCTTGTAATTAAAAAAAAACTGAAGCTTTCACTGATTTATCTAGTCTGAAGTATATGTTAGGTAGGGGTGTAGGGGAATGGTTTAGCCATTTTGTCTATTTTTATAATAACAATTAATATTTCGCCCAAACAATTGTTTAAAAAATGTTAATTAAACTTTAGTTTTTCTTTTTATATTGTAAATTCATGGGGAAAATATTAAAAAAACTTAGAACTCTAGTGCAGTTCTAAAAAATCTAAAATTAAAAATTCGTCCCGGAAGAGTTTAAGGCAAGTTGCTTTATTGAGTCACACAGTTCTAAAAAAAAAAATTCGCAGAATAATGTTCAATTTAGTTTTTTTTTAGTAGATATGTAGATGGACCTACATCGGGACATCCTTTTGTGGGCTTTCTCTACTTCTCTATTTTTCCTGTAAATCGCACGTAAATAAATTCATTAGTCTAGCAATCTCAGTGTGAGAGGAAAAACATTAAAGACTCTGTTTCCGTATTCGTTTTTGGTCTGCCAATTAAATTTGATTTTATTTCGTTTCATTTTCAATATTTCTTTTTTGGTATTTGATGTGCATACAAATTCGATGTTGTGAAACTAACGACCTGCTATTTTAGAGCTATATTTTAATCTATAATATTTATCTAAGACATTGTTCTAGATCTAAGAGAATCGACGTTATTTCGAGAATAACGTTTCCGCTAGTGTTCGCACTATTCAATTTGGTTTACTGGAGTACATATCTCTTCAGAGAAGAGGAAGACAACTAGACAAATTAAATTGTCTACAAATTAAAACTCATCTTCAAATTCATAAAAAAAAATAAACCAAAAAAAAAAAAACAAAACCAACATTAAATAAAAAAAATATAAAATTTAATTATAATAAAAATTCATAAACGCAGTGTTGTCAAAAGCCTATATAATGTAGAGACAAATGGGGACAACTACATATATGTATATCAGACCTAATATGTGGAATGCCGAGCATTTTAGAAGCCAATTATAGACGTTTGTATTTAAACATAAAATTATTACAATTAACATTAAGATAGCAATTATGTTAAATATAATATAGAATGTTTTTTAATTTTTTGGTACCACACATAAACAACCAAAATAATAAACCTTTTTTAGAAAAATCAAAAATGACTGTGAGAATATGTTTAAATAAATAATTAAATACAAAAAAGAAAAGTCATCTCATTTGAATTGAAAATTACATTTATACACATTAATAAAAATAGATGCACTACATATAAAAAAAAAAGCAAAACAATTAAAATAAAACTAAATTCTTTAATAAGATGCACTTCAAATTAATAATTTTTTTTTTTTTTGATAAACATCTTCTCATCAATAAAATTCAGTATTTCAGAGAAACTTTTGCTCAGAAAAAAAGTATTATTAAATGTTATACATATACATAGAGGTACTTATATACCTACTTATATGTACTTTTAATCAGAAACATTTCTATAACATCTATGTATTGTATATATATATATATATATATATATATATATACTAGGCAGGTTTATTGATTGTAATATTATTTTCAATGTGTATAATATACAATTAAAAATGACAACATTTTATTCGATGTACTGTACCCAATTAAGTATAAACTACAGAAATATGTGATGTTAAGCATAAATTTTTCACAGTGTACGATTATGGAGATATTTATATTTACCGCACCCCCGATTATAAAACAATGAATCCCCCGTTTTTTTGTTTTTTTTGTTGGTATAAATTATTAAGTGCTAACATAGCATTTGTTTTCGTGAAAGTTTACAACCACCCTTCCTTATTCAAGAAATACATAATGAAAATATGCAAAGCATTAAATCGAAATTGGTGTTTTTGAATGTGTACCAGTGTATCTACTGCGCCTCCTTGGATGAAAAGTTTTCAAACGTTAACCATAAAAAATGCCATTAATTGTTTAATTTATATATCGCTGGCTCTTATCAAAATGTCGATATCGAAACGAAAAACAAAACGGGTAAATTGAATTAAAAAGTATTTTTAAGAAAAATAAATAAAGAAACACAGTCGCCGTCTTCTCGTTTGCGGCTCATTGTTCAAGCCTTTGGACATTATGGCCTGTATATGGGACAGAGGCGATATTTTGCTCAATGGGATACTATGCGAAGTTTTCCGATAAATACTGAATACATCTAGATTCTTTGACGCTGAACAGTCGGTCTTTTTTAGAATTCCGAATTTCTAAATACGCAGCAGCACTTCTAAATAGAAATTTCCAACCTTCTGCGGTCTGTGTTGACGCTATACTGTTTTTATCGAAAAATAATGAAATCTACACAATTTTTATTGTTGACGACACTTTGCGGTATATTTATTTGAAGGACAGTTTTAAATTCCGCACAATTATAAATAACTAACTATTGATGTCCGCCGAGATGAAATAATTTGACGTTTTTTCTGAATGTTATTGGTTTGTTTTAATACGAAATTATCCACATTGAAATTCAGTTGGCTTTAATTAAAATAAAAAATATCACCAAGAACAATAATTTTCTATTGAATCATTATCACATCGTCAACATTATAAAGTACCATTTACCTAGTCACGTTTAGGTTTCAAAAAAAAAAAATCAATCTAAGCAGTACTTCAATATTCACATAGAAAAAAAGCCTATTTAAGAGCATATATAAAAAAGAAAAATTATCAACACATGTATATATTATAGAATATAACATGACACCTTATACATACATACATACATACATACTATATACGTTTAAGTATTTTAAATAACATAAATAAAAATAACATTTGATTAAATATTATAAATGATGTATTCAAAATGATGTTATTATTATTTTATTTGAAAACATAAAATAAAAATTACACTAAAACTTAAAAAGTGAAAAAAAAAAAAATTAGAAAATATAATTATAATTTATCAATGAATATTTTTTTCCTAGAAATGCACACATTTAAATATACAGGGTTATGCGAATATAATATGCAAATACTACACATTTAATAGATAGAAATGCGATTTGATAATAATAACAATGCTTCCCCACTTTGAACATTTATTCATCGATTTCTTTCTATTAAATGTACGTAGATATTTATTTAACTAATTAACTAGTAATTAACTGATGATGAAAAATTAAAAATAATATAAAAGTAATGTTAAAAAAAAAAAAATAAAAACTTTATAGAAAGTGTAATTGTAGTCTAGAGAATATTAAAAATATCGTATATGATTATGATGATCATAATAAAAACTTTGGTTTGTGATATTTGATAAATAAAAACATAATTTATAAATAAAATTAGAAAACAAAGAATAGTAAGTTGTTTCAAAAAATTGTTGGCATTTAAATTGAAGTAAAACAGTCCGTCTCCAATAACCTTTGGCCTTTCGTTCTTCTGTTGTTGTTTAAGAATGTCGTCGCCAATGACAAAGGCAAATACACTAAGAACGCTAGATCCATAGAAAATAAATGCGTAACCTTGCGGTTTGCTACTAACTTCATTCGTATTCGAAATTAAATTTTCGCGTTTCGCCATTGGATAAGTTGAAGCGTGTTTAGGCTTCAGGAAAAAACCTTAATTGAGGCAAACAGAGTAGGATCTCGTATACATTTAGTAATTAATTATTGCGATAGGGTAGCATTGCCATTGGAGTAGCGAGATGGGCTCTTAACGTTCAATTGTTTAATTTAAGTTTGCTTTTGTTGAATAGATAATTAATAACTACTAATTAATAACAACAATAAAAAAATTTAAAAATTAACACAAGTACTGGCCGAATGGATCTAAACTGCTGATATTGCATCAGAAAGTTTCCTTTCAGTTTATTTTTACTTTTACATACATGGGTTAAGAAATGGGGTAAAGGAGTTCGAATTTATCCATCTCGGTTTTTGTTTCATTCTACCTCTTGCACGATTTGTAGTAACGAAGATTGTCTTTTTTTACGCAATTGTCATGGGATTTTAGGGTAGGGTATAAATGAAGTGCACCAATATTTACTGCTAGGCATAGTCCAATTTACTTGGATACTGTTAGAAATACCAAAATCTATAATCATACGTAGGCATCCATATCGGTATTGTGCAATTACGATTGGTACAGCGTTTGTGGTCACCCGGATCACATCATATTGTGAATCTTGAACAAATTCTGAACAATGACGATCTCGAAATACTTCAATGATTTTTGATTTGATTAGAATTTGGACCGTCACATCAAAATGGCCAATTATAACACATCAATGAAATATTACTTCCTACACATAAAATTTAAAATTTACGTGAGCAAATCAACAAGAAAACCAATCATAATAATATGTTTCGTTTCATCTCTATGTATAGAGAATCCATTTATGTTCTCTATTTCCTGTTATTTCGTTCTTAATTAATATTCCAGTATAAATTGCTGTTAATCATTTGTTAGGTACTTAAGAAAAAGAAATTGAATGATGGATTTAAAAAGGAACTCTAGAGAACTATAGAGATCGTTATTGGTATATTGGACAGTAAATTTTTTTTTATAAAAAAAGTGTATCTATATTAGTAATTAATGAAATTTAGATCTATTAAACATTTTTAAATTGACATTTGATAGGTTTTTGGGTAAAATGTAATTATTACTAAAATACCATTAATAACATAAAGTTTATTTGATATTTTATAATATAAAAATAAGAAAATATATTTGTATAAGGTTAAGGCAAAAATGGTAAGATTCTTCGAGTCGATATACTAAATTTTGTTTTTAAGAACCGAAAAATATTACAAACTAATCCCCAAATTTTTGTACATGTTAGAAATAATTCTGCAATGTATCTAATATTAATTTTAGTCTATCGTATTTTTAAAATAAAAACTATGATTAAAAAAAAAATTAAAATTAATATATTTGGTTGTGTTGCAAAATCGAAAAACGGCCATAATTTTTGTTTTCCATATGCATGTAAAAATATAAGTTAACCTTTTTATGTGTAGTATTAAATTTATATCTCGTAACTATGAGACAAAAACATAAAATGAAAAATACGTTATTTGATAATGTATAGATTAATGTTTATATACATATTTAAAATGAATATATTTAAGAAAAATAATAAAAAAAAAAAAACTGGAACTAACCATAAAGAATATATATAATCACACCTTTATTATTATATTTGTATTAAAAGGCAATGTAAAATAAAAATATTTTATGAAAAAATTACTACTACACAATTTTTAATATTTTTTGTTTTTTTTCTGTAAGGTTTCTTCGCTTAAGGCTTTAAATCTAAATTAAGAAATTTTTGGAGCGCCAACGGCGAGGACGAAGCGCTTTTAGGACAGAATATTGTATCTACATAAATAGGTGCCTAGGAATAATAAAAATAAATATAATTTGATTTCTAATAAATAGGAGAAATTTTAAAATTCGTCTTTTATTTTCAATGCATCAATTTCAAGTAAGGATCTACAAAAATCATCCATCTCTCAATTATAGATAACATTTCAGGTAAAGATCTACAAGATACATTAATATTGTAAAAATGATAGCACCAACGAAACGGGAATCCCGATAAACCTCTAAATGTTCATGAAAATATCTTGGAATAAAAATAAATCTAAGTTAAAAACGGTGTACAAATTTGCAGCAGGTAACTAAGCCCAGAGATGGCGCTGTATGCACAATTTTGAAATCGGTACTTTGAAATTTCAGGAGATGGTCGTTCAATCGTTTTTTTTTATATTCCCTCATTTTAAGGGAATATTGATGAGATTTTAAGGAAATATTGTTAATCTTTAACTGAAATTGACGAAAGACTTAAAATTCGTCTCTTCAATTTATTTTTTAGAAATTAATTACACTTTATTAACAAATTATATCTATTTTTATTATTCTTGGGCACGTTCATACATCCAATGTCCAGTTTTTTGTGTTCGAGAGTTCGAAGAAATCCGAAGCAGCTAACTGGAAAAAAATAGTTCTCCCAACAAGTATGGTCTGTACTTTAGAAGATATAAATTTTTTAATGAATTTTTATCGAAAATCTAAGAGAATGTAATGGAAAATTGGAAAAATCTCACAAAAAACTTTATTTTTCTAAAATTTCATAAATTAGATCTTAAAATAATCTTAATAAACTTAATAAGTAGGAAAAAATGGTCTTATCCATTATTAGTTATAGATTGAAAAAAAAGCAGAGTTAAGAGTCTACGATTATTTACACTTCATGCTTTATAGAAATCGTCTGATGACTCTATTTAATGTAGATTTAATTTGTAATTATGCAATAATAATAATCCATATTAAGGTATTTGCAAAGAAGTTAAAAATAAAAGTACGTTTAAATGTCAAATTGAAAGTCTTAGAAAGTCTTAAAATGCCTTAGTACAAATAAATCGCGCAAAACCATATATTGTTACCCAAAAGTTTTAGTATCACTGATTGATTACCTACTTCCTACCAAATATTCAAATAATCTTGTCAACCATTTTTTTTTTTTTTTTGACATTGATTTTATGTGAAAACACAATTTTCCATTAGATTTACTGCCACTAATCAAACCCGTTTAGTTCATTAAAAAAGAAATGACATGAATGCAATTAAAAATAAATTTTCTAATTAAAAATCAGAGATCGAATTGTTTCTATTATGTGCCTATAGGTAAGTTGTTTGGATGTGAAGTGTTTTTTTCAACACTTCCGTCATATCCTTTTATCCACACAAAAAATGTATGTAGATGTAGGTACATTGACACACTGTGAACATTTAATTTTCCATCAACCCATTGTACGCACAGAATCTGTCAGTGCGCCGATTTTTTTTTCTCCATCAAACATTTCCCCTTATCGTCAACCACGTTTAAAAGGAAAACCGTACAGAGAATTATAGTGATTTGTTGATTGAACGTGGTTGTAATATCACTTGTTGAATAGCAGTCACTGGTGAAAGTACCTAACAAAATTTGTCTCATTTGGTGACTTACATTTTAAATAGTGAAAGAAAAGTCTTTCTCCTAAATAAAATCCGCGGGTTGTACAAATAAAAAGAAAAGAAAAAAAAGAAGAAGAAGAAGAGGAAATCAGGTGCTAGTGAATGTGAGCTTATTGAAAAAGGTTCAGTAACGTGTGTTTATTTCATTAAATAAAAAGAAAATTAATTACACCTTTTTTTTTTTTAAAAAAATTCTAGTGAAAATTTTTTTTGTTCGCTGGGATTGACTTGTTACATTCTAGACGAGTAAGTACAACATTTTTCTTTTATAAGTATTCTCTCAATATTTCATTTCTTCCATAACGTTAATAATAAATGGTGTAGCCCCTACCTTTAATTTCACAACAAATTGAATTCCCGCCAGCAATTCTTATCTTATTTCCTAATCGTTATTATAATTTAATCAAACTAGTTATGTAGGTACATAACGTACTGTCGGTGGACTGATATTTTTAAACTATAAATCAACAATCAACCTTATTTCACTATTATTTACAAAATGTATTTAATTACTTATGGTTTGAACGTGATGAAAATTGGAAAAATGCCTATAGTTTACCTTCCATTTTACCTTCAATTAATTAAATAATTAAAACATTTGAATTCTATACTTACATATGTATATGTAGACATTACATATACCGGAAGTATCCAAAACAGAGGTAGTTAATTAGTAAAAAAAAAAATGTGTTTTTGTTTTCTTTTGGCTTTGCAGTTGACAATTAAAGTTCCCATGGGATATATGTACAACTATAACCTAATAGAGCAACATAACATATGTAGGTACCTGTACACTATACAGAGTGTACATAATGTACATAATAAATAAATACCTAAAATGTAATTAAAACCAATTCGGAATGGAAAAATTCGGGATGAAATTTATATTTCTTTAATTAAATTATAAGAACTACACGTTCACAATCATAATTAACTATCGAAAGTTTAAAATTTTAATAAATTTTTAATAATTATTGAGATAATTTAACTGATCCCATTTCGATGACAGAACTTTAAACGGAAAATGTACAGAAAATGTTTGATTAGATCATCACCGTAATGTAATAACACATTTGCTTCAACCTAATTATGTGAACCGGTAAATCAGTACAAACTACATACATCATCCCAAAAGTTCTGAGTTGTAACGTGAAAGAAGTATAGATATGCATAAATATAAACCTACATGTACATATATTGTGCACTCTCTTGTAAATAGCAGCCAATTGAAGATGAACATCTAATTTACTTTAGAAATAATTTACACGAATATAAACATAAATTTCTGAAGCAGGAATTTCTTTCGATATTATTATTTAGTAGCATACATCAATTTTACACTTTAATAATTTTATAAATTGCAAAACATTTTTTGTATGAGCCTTTTACTAAGTATAATTAGATTTGCTGATTTGCACTTGACAGCTAAATATCATTTATTTATTATTTCGGAAATTCTATGTATGAATTTCTACAGAACAATACTTATACCATCTTACTTCATTTATACATAGAATCGTGGTCTTTTATGCACTGTGGTCTTTTATATCCATAATATTTATTTTCTGCTGTTTTATCCCACTTCTGATTTTATTATATTTTTTTCATTATTCTATTAAACAATTATATATAATTTATATGTTTTGTGTAGCATTGGTCATGGTTATTGATATCATATTTTGGGTGGGAAAAAAAAGGATATTTAACGATGAAAAAAAAATAGTATATTTTACAAAAATGTACAAAAAGGACATTTTATTAAAAGCGGAAGAGAAAAATGCAAATTTATTCAATTTTATCGTCACGATTTGCAGCAGCGTCAACAGACATTGCTCCAGGACTCACATTTTGCGACTTTTTAAATTCCAAGAAATTTTATTTCAAATTAACTTTAACGGTCAAAATGGATTTTAGCATTGTCACCTGCAAATTGGACGTTCTCGACTTTTCAAATTTTTTATGCTTTCGCAAAAACATATTCAACGGGTGCTGAATAGCTCGGAAAACAAAGAACATATTTAACAAGCTGCGAAAATTCATTCAATTGTGCTGGAAGACACAATTTTTCGGGCACAACGTAGCTTTTGATGCAAGTGAGTTGATCGAATACTTTAGTAGAATATTGATAGCGATCAAATGAATTGTTTTGGCTTATTGTCCTTCGTTCACTTGTTTCGTTGTTTTAAAATAAATTTAAAAAAGTAAAAATATAGGAAAATGGAAAAAAAGGATAAAAAAAGTATGAGGAAAAAAATGTATCAGGATTGAAAAAAAAGGATGATACTTTTTAAAAAGTATGGTATCATTAGTCATGGTCATATGTACTTTGAAGTTGCTATGAGTGGTGGTTCTGTGAGTTTGTATGTTCGCCAAGAATTAAAAAAAAATGAAATTGCGAATAACTTCAAGTAGGTACATACATAAATCAAGAAAGTTAGATTTTAATTATACCAGCTTCCAAAGTTAATGAACTAAATTTAAATTTAATAAGTTTAATTCGTTCCAGGAGTTGGGTTTCAACAATTTGGTAATATTTTATAAAATTTTTTTTTTTTGGGAAGGTGTAGGTACATTCAATCATTAATCATTCATTTTCGTTTTGGTATAAAATATTCTTGTATAGCCATTACACACAAATAACGTGCCAAATTAACAAGCTATACGAAAAGAACATTTGACAGTTTTGGCTAAAGCTAATATTTCATTTCGGAGTATCTTCTCATATTTTGTTTACGTTGATTGATTATATTAATCTAGAAGCTTCTGTAAAATATAGAAATGTATAACTTCTATCTTCAAAATATATGTTAAAACCGGTCTGTTCATTATCGAAAAATGAAAACAGATAAAATACATCAAAATTTTCTTGATCTTTTTACCCATTGATGGATATATGCATGCCACTCTAATGATTTTCTATTATAAATGATGCATGTCCATTGATCAGACTCAAACAATATTCAGAACCGTAATCGCTTACGTTTATAAAAGTTCAATTTTGAAAAAGTGATAATAACTCCAAAAAGTAAATTAATATTAAGTACACATATTTGATTTAATGTAGACCATAGTTGCAATATATATTCAGCACGCAATTTTGGGATTAGATGAATAAAAGAAAATATTTTATTTGTTCTTTTGTACCAACTAACATCGTACATATTCAGGTATTGTTATTGATATTGTTGAAAACATTCTAAAAGGTTATCACATATTTTATTTGATTTATTTTAATAGTTAGAAGATTTATAAATACCAATATAGAAATGTTGCCTGGCTATCACTGATGAGGCGTAATAATTTTAAGCATTTCAAGTCTGTGGTTTCCGAATATTTTCCCAAAAATTACTATAGAACAAAAATATAGACAATCAAAATAGAAGATGCGAGAATCTTGAATAAAATAAAAAATTTCGATTACTATTATTTTCACATAGGTACATGTATTAATAGTCAATTCTAAAATTGATAACCTTGTCCAATTACTGAAGTTAGATTAATTTTTATTGTCATGTACTTTTTGAATAATAAGGAAGCCCTGCGTCCATTGCTTTCAGGGACGCCTCGTACCTGCTGCCTATATATATCTTTTTTAATTGATTTATTATTATTTACAATATTATACATAGAATACATACATGATTATTATCTACAATTACATTTATTCATATTTAATAAAATTGTGAATATTACAGGAGCTAATGGTAATATTGCTTGATTAATGAGGAAATTGAACACTAATAGTTTAAGCAATTGATTGATTATTGATTTATGGAGTACCATAAACTTACAATGTATAAATTATAAAGATTCACGCAAGACTGATATACAGAAAGTAATACAATAACAATGGAGCTTATTATCCATTTGCCTGTCGGAAAATTTTCAGATTGTATAAGATTCCATAATGTAGATTTAACCAAATTATAAAAATGTCTCTGCTGTGTACAGGGACAAGAAACGGTCAGTAGAGAAAACAATTTCGATTCAAAACAAGCCAAAAAAGCCCCATCAAAATCATTCACTATTAAATAATTGATGTTTGATAATCGGCAGCCGTTGACCATTTTGACTCAGCTGATGCTAACAAAACATTGTGTGAGATGACAGTCGGTTTTTTAGTTGTCGAAGTGCTTGATTTTAATCAGTGTTTAGTATTACACAGTCCAACACTTTTGGCCAACGCATCGGTTTGATAGGCAAGCGGATCGAAAAGTAAAAAGAAAACGACCAAACACTTTTGCTGGCCAAAAATGCACCTCCAACATCCAACAATTACACTAATACATTGAAAACCACAATTTGCGTTTCGGAAAAATGTAATGTAAATTACCAACACATTGAAAAGTGTTGGACTGTGTAATACCGAGACCAATAGGTACATACATTTTTGGAAAGTTAGACAAATCAACATAAAGTTTAAAATAGTGGGCATTTTTTAGTGAGGGCTATTATGACTATGGGACTAAATTTTCTCGGAACTGTTTTCACTGGGATTATTTTGACACTTTATGTATGTATACAGTATGTTTGTGTTTCGTTTCTAACACTTAAAACAGATGTAATTTTTCCCGTCGGTTATATAATGAAATTGTATTTAATCATATAATCCGGTAAAAATAACGAACTATATTCCATTGATTTTAAGGAATTTACAAAAGGGAGAAAAAAAAACATTTGACATTGAACCTCTAAAAATCACAGAGAACTTATGGTTGAAATAGTTTAGATATTAATTAACCTGGAAAATATGTAATTATTAAGAGTGAATTATTAATCAAAGTGTAGGTCAATAATAAGTGCCTTTAGATTAATAATATCGAAGTCCAATTTTACGAAGAAAATTCATTACGAAGGCATGTAGGTTATATGGAAAACCACTTACTTTTAGTGATTACTAGACTATCGTAAATGTAAGACATGCTTTCGTCGATCAGAAAAGATATAACTTCTCCTTGCAGAACGAAGTTAGAAGGTATGTACTAGTCCTTGTAGATATTACACTTATATATAACTTAAAATATTGCAAAACAGTATTCTTAAATCAAGAGACATATTTGTCTCCTCTGCAAAACAATTGAAATATTTCTATTGATTGTGAACAAGTTTTTTATGAAGATTCCATAATAGCAAACATCGTAATGTCTCAATCTAAAAAAGTTACAATAAACGACAATTCTTCGATTTTTTTTCTACAACAAAACCGTACACAATGGCGAATTCATTTCTCATACCATTCAAATGTATCTTAACTGCCCCCTCCCCTCCCAAATGGTCCTCTAATTTAACGTATATTTTTGGTGCTTGATTGGCGCAAACATTCATCACTTTTTATTTATGTTTGACAAATTGTATAAATTAATGGAAAATTAATTCAAAGGAATAAAGCGTTGATGCGAAAATTAAGATCTATTTTTATCGTTCGAATAATATTTAATTATTTTTTTATTTAGTCCGTTCTTGAAATAAGTCTAACTTTAAAACAAAAAAATTAAAATAAAAAGAAGGTAAACAAATATAAAATGGCTACCTATACAAAATTGGTTCAACCATATTTCTTACCAAATTTATCGTAAATTGCTAAATTGTTTTACATCTAACTAGGTACGGTACATACTTAAGTATTGGTAATTGCTATATACGTAGTATTATAATTAGTGTAACCATTCTTAGCATCCCTTATCTTATATAAGAGCAATGTGATATCATGTTTCCGTTGAGTTTACCTGTTACAAAATAACTTTTCAACAAGCTAAGGTTGGTGCTTCTAGAGGTAGTTAAGGAAAAATAAATTTTGTCAGTCATTAAGGAAAATATTTTATTTCAAATTAGTAACAGAGCAAGTGGCATGTTTGCTGTCAACAACAAAAAAAAAAAAAAGACTATAATTGGTGTTGTTGATTTAATTAATATGACAAAAACTTTTCTAAGTACCTACCTACATAATATTTTGTTAACTTCTGTTTTGGAGATTTTCAACGAATGACTATTTTGTTTCATAAATTGTGATTTGTTAAATATAATTGATTAATAGGTTGTACTCGTGTACATTCTTGTTTGAATTTATTGGAACTCTTTTATAAAAAGTAGTAATTTTTTTTTCATCTTCCCTATGTACCCAACCAATTTTTCGTTTTTTTGTGCTTTATTTGTAGTACATTTTTCAAAGTACTACTGTACCCAAACTACCAGATCAATTTTCAAAAGTTTGAATGCAAAAATTATTAAGAGTTCTTAGAGAATATTTTAATCTTAAAAAAAATTTAAACAAAAAATAATCACTTATATGTACGTAGTGGTATAATGGAACTAAAGTTGCATAAATAAACAGTCGGCTACAACCTAAACCTAAACACAGATACTACAGCTATACAATAAAAGTTAAACTTAAAGCTAATAAAAAAAAAATTTAAATTGGATTTCGGTAAAATTTCCGGAAAATCTTTAGTTGCAAGAAAATACGTGCATAATGTTAGAGCATAAATGAAGTTAACGATGCACTAAGGCCTACAATATATTGTTTTCATAATATTTTCTGTTTGAGCTTTTATTAGCTTTTCCTTGCAGAAATGGCGGTAATAAGAATGCAGAAAACCATTACGGCTAAGATTGAATTTTTATGTTTACTTAATATTATCTAAAAGTTTTATATATGGATTTTGTAGTTATTTAAATTTATATTTGTCGACCAACATTTTATCTATTGAGGATTTCATTAATATTAATACAACATAAGGAGTGAATAGAAATGCTGACATTATAAGACAAAGGCATCTAAAGGCATTACATTCAACATTTCGGCATTAAGTTTGAATTTCGAATCGAAAAGTTATTAGAGCCACTTCTAATTTAAAAATGAATAAAATGACATCTTTTCAACACAATTTATATGCCAATCTCAATTACGGTAAAAAACACAATTTACATTTTTTCTTAATATAAAAAACTTCCTAATATTCTTTATTTTTTTTTTTGCTTTGTTTTCTTTTTAAAAAAAATTAGTTGAACCACAAATTACATTCCCCGCGAGGCTTTTCAATGTCAATTATCCTTAATCTTTCTTCTTCTCTTAAAGTGTCATTAACGAGACCATTCTATATTACATTATAACACGAGGTCTAGAATAATTTTATATATATATATCAGTCGTTATTTTAGTAAATTTTCTTAAACTTGTCTTATGGGAATTACTTATTCAGAATAATTTTTCTAATTTGTGCATATTGTCGACATGAATTAATGTGAATTTTCTTTTTTCATTTTTTGTTTTGTAATCATGAATAATGTTTTGATTTTTATTTTGTTTCTTTTCTTAACAAATACAACTTTTCTTATTTAATAAGAATATAAACTAAGTTTTGCTTTTTATTGTAATGAGGTGAAAAAGAACATTTTGACATATAAAAAACGACAAATTAATCTGGATAATAATGGGTTTCTAAATTATTCTTATACATACATAAGAAATATTTATGTAAGAAATTGAAAAGCTAGATTCAGCATTGAACTTGTCAAACGCTTTTAAGAAATCCATCAATATTTAGTCATGTAATATCAAGTAGTGCTGTATACTATTACTGTCTTAGGGTTAGTTCTGATTGTAAGGATTATTATTTATAAGAAAATGTCCTAGGAAGGAGAAGAAGGAATAAGAAGGAAGAAGAAGGAAGAAGGAAGAAGAAGGAAAAGGAAGAAGGAAGAAGAAGGAAGAAGAAGGAAGAAGAAGGAAGAAGGAAGAAGAAGGAAGAAGGAAGAAGAAGGAAGAAGGAAGAAAGAAGGAAGAAGGAAGAAGGAAGAAGGAAGAAGTAGCAAGAAGAAGAAAGACAAAAAAGAAGGAGAAAGAAGGAAAAGGAAGAAGCGAATAACTTTGGATTATCCCAAAACCGAGATGTAGATCGATTAACGTTGTTGTAGGAGATGCCACAAATAGGTATACCTGAAATCAAAAAGCATTTTTACATCAGTGATTACGCCACAGAAAGTTAAATTTTATGTCATAATTGTCAGGGTGCTCTTGGAATAAAAATGGCCGTCCGTCAGAATAAAAAATTAATTAATATATGACTAAAACTTTTTACCACACTTTTATGTTTTACTATTTTTGTGTGACATAACGGTAAAAAATTTGATGAAAAAATATGTCATAGAAATGCAGTAAATTTGTCACAATCTTTTGTCATAGTAGTTTTTTGATGATTCGGTTCCTGTTAAAGACAAAAAAAATAGCAAGTTGACAGAAATTTTTTATGCTACAATAAAAACAAAGTCCTTTTTACGTGCAAAAAAAGGAATTTGTTTTTATTGTAGTATAAAACATTTATGTCAATAATTTCGTGTCATATAGTACACAGTAAAACCACAATTTGTTAAAATAGTAAGTTATTCGATACACTTTTATGCAATTATTATATATTTGGTAGAATTGTCGGAAATATTTTTCGTATCAAATCGAAATCTATTTTGTTTGCATGAATAAATAAAAATATTTCCTTAAACACAAATAATGTAATACAACATCAACAGTAAATAAACCTTTAATTGCCACTTGTTTACAAACTTTAATTACGGAGAATTTGTGGTTTATTTCAATGTAGATACACATACGTAGCAGGCTACATCCTTTCTATTATGTTAACTACATAGAGCTAATCCTTAATTAGTTAGTAGGAATTATTATTCATCGGATAGGAATATTTGGAGACTTACTTGCCTGTATAAACAGTGACCGTTTCCATTTCCATATATCTGTAAGCTCTGTGTTGTGTGTTGGTATAAACAAAACCTTTCCAACCTTTATACTTGGACGTATTACATAAATACAAATAGTTCAAGAATCTTTCCAGATTATACCTTTTACTTATAGTCTCTTAAAAGGATTATTTATATAATATGCTCTAATAGAGACATTCTTTAAGTACCTTCATATCACAATTATAGACATTACTACATACATCTTCATGTAACTACATATATAAGATTAATATACTGCCAGAATACCATCGGTTTGTTGATTGTTGCTCTTCAAAATGTACCTTCCAAGAAGTATTTTTGAGATTGTTTTGAAAATATTTTGGAAAAATAAAACATCGCACAAAGCAAGAGAAGGTTACTTATAGCTTGTGGGCTTTTCGTAAATGTTATAAGTAAGCTAAGCAGGTATTTTTTTGTTCTTGTTATTATTTCTAAATGTATTTTGTGTACCTATTTGGGGCTATGTATCACTTTCAACAAATCAAATTTTCCATTTTATTTTTGATATTGTATATAATTTTGTTGTTGTTGAAAATATTGAAATTTCAGATTTTCGTCTTTATCCCATTTCCCAATTTCCTTATCGTAATAAATTCAATATTTTTCCCTTTTTTTTTTCATCCTGACGGGTATATACACAGTATATCAAAGTTGAAAGGTCTATTAAAATATCAAATTATTATTGAGGAAATTAACAAATAACTTATTGAAGTTAATTAAAACGAGGCCTGATGTAAAAATACCTTTGATGGAATTTTTTACGTTCTATTATTAATTTGATCTCCAAAAAAAAAAAAAATAACTTTGACTAATACATAAATGGCGTAAGAAAGAGGAATTTAAAATGTTTCAGAGGAAACTACGTTGGTTATTTTTATTTTAATGGTGTAAATTCACAATAATGCCTATTCTACGTTAAGAGCGCTAATAATCTTATGAACAAAAATCTTAAGAAATTAAGAGCGCCTTTAAGAGCCGTTCTCTTATTTGGTATTCTACAGTTATTAGTGAAAAATATGTATTTTCAAAAAAAATTAGTGAAGCCTTATGGAAATTTAATCTATAGCAAATTTTTTGGATAAAAGTATATAGGCGAACGAAAAGGTTAATAACATTAATATTAAAATAATATTATAATCGAAACAAACAATTTGTTATCCAGATTTTCTTATTTTCTCATATACATAGGTATAAGTATTCCTTAGATTTTCGATAAAGAATTAAAATAAAGAGTCTCCTAAACTAACAACTTTAAATTCTTAATTGATTGTTTGCGTGGTAGATACATTGGGTTAATATTTCATTAAGAATATCGAACATACATGGTACCTACGTGATCATTTATATATCATGCATGCACAAGTACATTGTGTGTGTATGTGTAATGTAAATATCATTGATTTTTTGTAAACTTCAAATTTTTAAGTGAATTTCACTCAGTTTTCGTGAAGATCACTTTATAGATCTTTATTTTATACTTATTTATATATAAATATTCTGACAATTACTATAATACAATATAGAATCATAGCCATAGGACACACTATGTAATAGCTATGATAATAGATATATATATATATATATATATATATACATTGTATGACTGTAGTCCCAGTAATAACAAATACATAAAGACATAAAACGCCAACCTTATGTCATTATTAGGTACATTCTATAATGAACATACCACAATAAATTCTTTGTGAAAATCTTCTAATTCAACATTGACAATTTCAAAAATGTCTTACCTCAATTTTTATTTTAAAAGGGTGGAAGTCAATTGCTATGCTCCAAACCTCTAAATGACGCCTCTGATAAATACATTGTATTTTTGTGGTATTCCAAAGAATTTAAAAACAATGTCTTAAGGAATTTGTATGTGAATTATTTTCTACGTGAAACAAACAAACTTACATACAGTATTTAAGGATGTGCCTACCTTAATATAAAAATTCGTTATTTAATTGAATATTTTGAGATTTTTGTTGAGGGTTTATTGTTAAAAAAAAGGGCAATACAACGATCTACATACATCTACCTCTTCATATTTCAAATATTTTATAAAAAAGAGTTTATCGGAGTTCTTTGTATCATACTTCGTTTATATTTTCAACGAATATCTAATAATAGTTTTTGAAATATTTTTTGGGACAAAATATTTAAGGACAAGCTTATTCTCACTGATGATTAGCACAGACCTAATATGGAAGAAATCATGTCAACTGTAAATTTCTATACTTTGATTATTGATTTTATTTTGTATTTGCCATTTAATCGTCTTTTCTCATAGCGTTTTTATAAAATGTTTGATCTGAAATGATTGTGGTAATGTCCTTGTAGACCTTCCTAATTGGTCTAACTTTAGCTCATTTAAAATTTAAATGGCCACTTTTTCTGCTTCTTTATTATATGAAATTGTGTTTCACTCTTAAATACTGTTGCAAAGGAGCAATTCTGTAGACGGTGTTACGTTATTTCTCTATATACCTGTTGAAATGGAAAAGCTGGAAAAAGGACTGGTTTGACTTTGTATATATGTATGTACGGTACATATTATATGTATATATGTATATGTAATTTCAAGAATACTTATCACAAGACGATGTGACGGAATTTACTTGATTATAATTTTTAATTTGTTTTATATGCTAGAATGTCGCAAACAGATTTTTCATGGAAACCCATTTTCATTAAAAATATATCAAATCTGTTCATTTACACGTTTTTTAGGTTGGATAATTTTTTTTTTTTTTTTGGCATAAACGTCAACATTTAAAATTGAAAAAAAAGCATCAAAAGCTAAAAAAAAAATCCAATGTCTATCCTGGTGTTCCCTTTTTTGGATTTTATTCATACTTTTTCTAAAAATAGGTTCATCTGTTTATATTTATTTTTTATTAAAAGTGTTTTAATTATACCTTTTTCTTTTTCCTCTTCCTTGTACCACAGAAAAATCTTGTACTTACATTAAGCCCCTACTTAAGAGAATCGCCAATAGATATTATAAGCTTTAAGGTATTCAATTACTTATCATTCAATTTGTAAACTTGATTATGGCAAAATTGTAGTATATTATGAATAAATATGTACAAAATGCAAACACACAATACATATGTACATTTATATGTATGTATGCATAAAAATGTAAGTGTACATGAAAAGCAAATATTCTTTTTCGTTGGTTAAATAGTCGTTTTCATTAATAATAAATAAATACTATTCTATGGTATTAAGAGTATTTTTAGAAAATTGATTGAAAATAAACTCAGTTGGATTAAATACTTACGTGAAATTTGGGAATATTAAAATGAATTACACACCATTCCACTTTCTATATATATGTATATTAAATCCTATTAGTTATTTCACATTAATAAGAAATTTTTCATGAAAAGAAAATAATCTAAAGCTTTTGCGGTTTTCACAGAAATTTATTTAGTAAGACCTAGAGATCTTCTAAAGATTTAGTAAATAAATGTTGGCAATATTACTTAGGCTGTGTGTAAAAATAATGAATGACTTAATGAATGAATTATTAATTATTATAATTAATCTCTTTGAACATAATTTTTACATCTATATTCACCACTCTATTATACTAGCAAAAAATCATCTATAAATTCTAAAGATATTGCACTTAAGTTTGTTCAATGTAAAGGTGTTAATGAAGAATTTTACCCGAAAAAAATGATGGTGAGTAAAGTTGTGATACAAAATTTTAACAATTAATTATGTTAATGTCAATGTATATTCACCACACTAAAATGTTACTTTTATCACTATTTGTACTTACATAGCTATAAACCGCATTTGTTTATTATTGCATGAATTTTATGAAGAATTTTACCTGAAAATATTAATATAAAAAATGATGGAGAAAAAAGAAAATAAATATGAAAATGTATTTGTACATAACGTAGCGTGGGTATTACTTTTACTGCTTATGCAAAGAAACCTCTGAAATTCTTAACATAATATAACTACTTTAATTGTTGAAATATTTTTGTAAAGATAATCTTATTTCAAGTTAAATTTTATTTCCACACTTTTTGGCCTTATAAATTTTTTTATTAAAATATTTGAACAATTACCGGAGGAGTTATGCGGATTATAGTAAGATTATCAAAATTAAAAATAATCACACATCGTCACTGATACTACTACGCACAATTTGAACAAATAATAATTTGAATCTGTCATTTATTTGTCATTTCGCACATTGCCTTTTTATAGAAATTATTTGTACATATATGGACGATCACCTACATAATGTATGTACCGTAGAGTGTCAATCATAATACCATGGAAAATGCTACTTTTCAACCCTGATATTCAAATGCAAATAGTATACCAGGGTAAACTATTTGGGGAGATATACTATTCGGCATTCTACAGCACAAAATATATATATGTATTTGATTGTCAGTCTTGTCGTTTGACAGTTTGTCAGAGTAGTATAATCTAAGCAAAAACTTTTGTATTTGACATCGGTATTCTTTATTTTATCTCAAAATTTCTTATCAATGGCAATGATATGAGTAGATCCAAAAAGTATACCTAATAGTATACCAGTGGTATACTATTTTGAGAGGTACACTATTCGGCACTCTACGGTATGTACATATATCTTATTAAAATGTTAAGAATTTGTATATATTGTAATCAAAAGTGTTAAGTGCGTACAATTTCATAAATATATTGTTTAATATTGATGCTTATGTTTAAAAAATAATTAAAATCAGCTCAACTATTTTGTGAATTCAGCCTGACCTGATGCCACTGATTATTATTATTATCTACTATGTATCTACTAGGTACTGGGAGGTTCTACTTAACCGATTCTATTGAGTGAACTTTGCATATTGCATATTTCATATAATATAAATTTAGACGAATTTCTCTTTGATTATATTTCATTCAAGCAGCTGTAATAAAATTAAATTAATTAAAAATAGCAGTATTAATATTAGAACAAGAATGGTTGTTCTAATATTGTACCCCTTTTTTAATAAATTTAAAAAATTTACGAACATTTATATATACAAATAAAACGTCAAAGACTACATTATATATATATATATAACTTTAAAAATATCCTTTATTTTATTTTTGTCTTACGTCTAAAATGAATAATTTAGGGTAACTTAATAAATACCAAACAGTTTTTGTACGACTGATTAAAAAAAAAATGTAATTAAATAATTTACATTGAATTAGTATATGCAATATACATAATAAACCTCTTAACTAATTAAATATCCGCAAATTTATTCGTAAAATCCTTTTAAAGTAAAGCAACAGCATAAAGGTGCCTAAAATAACGTATACGTAAATAAATCATTTGATAGAACACTTATGAATTCTATATTTGACCCATGTTATTAACGACTTGGTGCTGAATATAGGCATTCAATTTAAATCTGATTTCCTAATGAACTTGTCAATCTAAAGTATATAAGTAAACATTTTCACCTCTCAATCTCTTAGGCACATATATAATACAATTTGCTATACATTTTAAATGTATCCTTTGACTTACAGGTACATTAACGATTGAAACTCAAAGGATTTATTTATTTCGAAAAGTAATTTGATATTGGGAAAAATATTAGGGAGCTACAAAATGAATGTAAGAAGGATGAGAGTGTGTTGCGGTGGCTTTTCCTTCTATTTTTTTCTTTCTTTTGTTTCTATATGTAAAGATATTATATTTGGAGTTAGGATGCCTTTCTGTACAGCTCATTAATTATGCTTAGAAATCAATTTTTTAAATCAATGAATAATTTATAGAGTGATTGATGCAAAGAATATACACATACCTATAGATAT
>JANSTT010022548.1:0-41940 GCA_026745375.1 Platyura marginata | reverse complement strand
TAATCATTCATATATCATCTTGTATTCATAGTTAAAATCGATCTTAAATGATTTTAACTCAGAATAGGCCTGTTAATGTAAAAAACCAGTATTTTTGTATTATTCGAACAGGCAAAATTGTAACCGAAATCTCGTGGCCAATCTGTTATTATACACCTTCTATAGTATAATAGATCTATGGTTATCCATCTGTACTTCACATCCTATTGAGCGCACTCCCAAGACAAACGTCATTTGAATGGAGAAATTTGTTCAAAAAAAAAACGTCTTTCGATAAAATAATTTTTAAAAATATAAGAAAAATTATAATAAATAAAATTTAAAAACAATTATGACGAGTAACGTCTGCAGAGCATGCAGATCAACAAGCACAATTAAATTGGAATCCTTCTTCGACAATATCGAAATTGCCGAACTATTTACGTTGTGCACACAGATCAAGGTAATTTTGCTTCCACCACCAGTATATGAAATATAAAGTGGAAGCTTTTTAAATTAGTTTTAATAAATTTTCAATTGACCGGTTAATTAGAATATTTTTAAAGAGTGTCAAAAAGTTTTTGGTTTCCATACCCCAACCCATAATACCCACTGTTTTTACATTATTTTAGCGCCCATTACTAAATACTGCTTTTTCTTCCCTCTATAGGTAGAAAAGGACGATTATCTCCCCGACACAATATGTCAGAACTGTGTAGAACAATGTCGAATATGGTATTCGTTCCGAAATCAGTGCCAGGAAAGTTACGAATATTTTAAAACTGATTTCTCCAAAATTGATGACCAATTCGGAAAGACCACTTCGATAGATCAAACGCAAAACGTTGGAAATGAAACCGAAATTCAGAACATTATCCAAACATGTTCGAGATGTTGTTTAGACATTAAAATCGTTGATTTCGATAATCATAATTGTGATGAAAATGATGATGATAGTAGTAATGTTGCTGATAATGATAAAGTTAGTGAGCCAGAGGAAGAAATTGATAAAAATACCGAAGAAGCATCAATTCCACAAAAAAGTGAAAAAATTACTTGTGATAAATGTGGCAAATTGTTCAGGTTGGAGGAACGTTTGGTGTCCCATAAAAATTTGGTTCATTTTGGATTGAAGGTTTCTGTGTGACTGTGGTGAAAAATATTTTTTTCTCTAATTTTCTTCATTCGATTTAAGGCAATTACATGTAAACAGTGCAATGTTGGCTTCTCAAGTAAAGGAAACTTTCAGCGACACATGAATTTAAAGGTTTTTCGATTAATTCCATATATGATTGATGATAGATTCCTTCTAATTTTAGCACTCGTGTAATAGGGAAAAACAATTTACTTGCTCACAGTGTCTGAAAGCATTTAGTTCATTGTGGTCACTGAAAAAACACATTCAAATACATGAAAATGTGAGGCGATTTATATGCGATAGCTGTGGAAAAGATTTTGTTCATAAATCTGGTCTTTTGGTGAGTTTTTTTTCTATACCAGAGTATCCATGTTGAACAAAATTCCTTGGCTTTATATTCTCTTTGAATATAAATTCTCCGAAACATTCTAGAGCCACATGCAAAGTCATACAACAGCAAAACCATTTACCTGCAATGTGTGCGATGGCCACTTCAAAACATCCGGCATTCTTAAGATACACATTCAGAGACACAACAAATCACAAAAATCGTACATTTGTTCGGAATGTGGCAAAACATTTTATACGTCCGGTGAATTGACAACACATTCACGTACCCATACCGGACAACGTCCATACAGATGTGATCAATGTTCGAAATCATTTAAAACGATCAGTCAATTCTATGTGCATGCCCGAACGCATACGTTGCAGCGAAAATTTGCGTGCGATCTGTGTCCAAATACATTTGCAACGGCTATGGTATGAGAATGTGAGGTATTTACGTCAACTTTTTAAGCTTTTTTTTTTCGTTGTAGGTACTGAAACATCATCGGATGATACATACCGGAGAAAAACCACACGCATGTCACATATGCGGACGATGTTTTCGGCAAAAATGTGCTTTGGTGACCCATATGAAGACACATAATCAGTAAAGTGGTTGGGACAAACTATTCGGGTGAGTTTTGTTGATTATTTTTTTATTTTTTTTAATTTCCCCCCAAATTTTCAATATTTAAGTATAATTCCTACTATTATATTTTATTCGCAAACAATTAAATGTCATAAACCAAGTCTTGGCATTCGTTTGCCTAATATTCTATGTAAAACATTACGTGCCGTTAGTACAGCCATATTAAAATTTGTTTTAGCTGTTGTCGATCCAATATGTGGAACAATAACTAAAATTGATACAATAAATTAATGTAACGATTACAATCTAAGCAACATCTTAAAACTACAATTTTCCGTTTGATTTAAAAATTTATTTATTTTTTTGTGTGGATAAAATTAAACTTTTAGTAGGCTGAATAAATCATTGGCTCTCCATTTAGTCCTTTCAAAACATTTTGAACACCAACAATTGCCATCTGTAGTCGAGTGTTTACAGTTGCTGAACCCAAATGTGGAATTACCACTAAAAATCAAAACACAATTTTTGTTGTAAGAAAATTTAAATTTAATTGTGGTCAGTGCGCGAAAGGCTGACACGACAAAACAAATTAGAATTACTCATGAGTAAAGAAAAAAAATACCGAAGCAAAAAAGTTTTACTCCTATAAACGCTCTCTATTTACACAATCAATAATATAAAAAAAAATTATAAAATATCCGGTGTAAATTTGTGTAGTTTTAAAAATTGGAGTAAAATTAGTTTTGAAAAAAAAATTACTGCTCATGAGAAAATAACAAAATTAAAATTCTTATAACTTCAAAAAATGCTTGAGGAAAATTACTCAGTTTTACTCATGAGCACCAAAAGACAAAAGTTAATTGAACATTTTATTACTCACCACAATTGTCAAGTTTCAATAGTGGATGATCAACGGGCAATGGTTCGGGCGAGGTTACATCAAGACCAGCCGAAAAAATCGTTTTATTCTTTAGTGCGTCTATAAGAGCAACTTGATCGACAATATCTAGACAAAAGAAATAATTGAATCGAATTGTTTGCAATGGTCAATAACCCAAAAAAAACCTCCTCGAGCTGCATTCACAAATACGCTTGTCGGTTTCATTTTTTTAAAAGCTGACTCATTAAACAGTCCCTTTGTTTGGGCATTCAGAGGACACGCTACAATAACGAAATCACTCCGGCTTAGTAGCTCATCAAACGTTACAAATTCAGCTCCAAGTTTATCGCCTATGGAAAGCATAAAAAATATTTTTCAAAAATATCTGCCTAGTTATCGATGGGATTATTGTACCTTCAGGTTTTCGAGTATGTCCTGTGTAAATAAATTGACCGACATCAAAACCTTTTAATCGTTTCACAATAGCCTGACCAATGCCACCTAATCCAACAATGCCAATTGTAGAGTTACGTAAGTCTTTGCCCAACATCCATGTTGGATCGCCTTGCCTCCATTGATTTCTATCGATTAATTGGCGTCCCTCATGGAAACGTCTTCCGGCTGCAATTGCTAGGCCCACTGCAATATCGGCTACAGCATCATTTAACACACTAGGCGTGTATCCAAGTGGAATTCCACGGCGTTTCACTTCTGCTACATCAACGTAATCAATACCAGCCGATTTTGTTGAAATTGATCGGAGCTGGGGTCCTGTAAAAATGTATCGTCATTATACGCTATGTTATCTTCTATGGTTTAATTTGCTTCATAAACCTGGGTTCAATCCCTATTCCACATCACAATCTTCGTTATAGTCTTCAAATAAAATTCAATATTTCCGTTTCTCGTTCTATATTTGTACTTACCAGCTACATCTAGTGCCTCAGCATTCAGTTTACAGTGTGTTGCCCATAAAATTCCATCAACACCTTTGGACATTGCTAGAATCTCATGTCTGGATGGTTCTGGTAATCCTTCTCCTTTGCATATTGTGACATCACAACTAGAAATTAAAATTTTCCTTTAAATAGAGAGATTTTTTTTTGTACTAAAAATATAATAACGATCGTGTATAATGAGTAATTGTTCATAAGATAAATTGTCAGCGTGATAAATTATTTGTTATCCAAATTATTTGAAGATAGAAATAATCTTAAAAAGAGAATTTGTTTTTGTACTAAAAATAATAGCGATCGTGTATAATCGTAATTGTAGTAATTGTTCACGAGATAAATTGTCCACGTAATAAATTCTTTGTTATGGAAATTATCCATTAATTATCAGTAAACTATAGAAATTGTCCGCTAGATAGTGTCGGTCTCAATAGGCAATCCATACATCCAAGTAAAAGTACTAATTACCAGTACATTTGATATTTAGTACCATTTTGAAGTGTTTTAGTACGGAATGAATTAGTACGGAAAAAACTGTTTTTTCTCAAGCCGCCTGATGTCGTTGTTATTACTCAGTTACTAATTTAGTACTAAATTTTCTACACCAACACTTAGTACGGTTCGTTCATGTAGCCTACCAGGTTGAGACTGACAAAATATCAATTTTTGTCCTAATAAAATGCGATTCGAAATATCTTTGCTGTCCTTTTTTTGTTGAGTTTCTTACCTTTGTCTCAATATATCGATGGCTTCAGATGGCAGTGCCGGATGTGTTACAAGTACTTTCGGTCGTAATTGTTCGGTCATAATGAATCTAAAATTAGATACGGCACGACAAGCCGATTATAAAAAATTTAAATAATTTTATTAGTAGGTTGCACAGACAAATTTCTCTTCTATACTTAAATGTACTAAAGTCTAGTCATGCATAATATTTAATCAATATTATTTACACCCATATAAATTATAAATTACGCCAATTTTACGTTGACACTTTTTGTCATTGTTTTAAAAATCGGCCAATTTTATTATTTTTTTTTAAAAAACCTACTATTCGCCCAGTGTGTAAACTTTTCTGAAACATTATGCAACTACTTAGTTTTAATTGGTTAAATTGAAATAAAACACGTACAGTAACAATTTAAATGTAATTAAAAATTATTATCACAAAATACTATTTTGACTTTGACAAATCCACTGGCGAAGGCGATCGGCTCTCTATCAATAACTGTTCTCATATAAAATGAACTGGGTATCAAACTCAATACTCACTGCTATCAATGTTCGTTCTCTGCGCTAAAAATATTGTTATCTATGGAAGAGGTTGTTTACTACGTTAAAATGCCCACGATTTAGCCACTTCAAAATAACTGAAACAATTTTCATCCGCAATCTTATTCATACTCAAGATAATGATTGGGACAAGTTATAATTTAAAAAGATAAGAATTTAATAGTTTTTCATTTATTATTTATAATTTCTATATGTCTCTCAGTTTTAATTATCAAATCAAGTAAAAAAATGTTCCGTGAGAGTCACGTGGTAATGAGAGCAGAGTATGTGTACTCCCATCAAACAATTTGTGAAACATTTTTAATTTTTACTTTATTGAAATATTTCCTTTCTTCGACCGTGGTGCGGTTTTACCTATTTTGCTTACACACACCTAAAAAATAAATTTTGAAAATTTTTGAATATGATTTTTTGGGATTTATCCAGATTTTTTTTATAGACATAAATAAAAAATTCGCCTATGCACATAATAACTCAAGAATGCGTTGAGCTAGAGACTTGAAATTTTGACAATCGTATTTGTGTGTGTGTGTGTGTGTGCACGAACCACTTGGTATTGTAAAGAGGCGAAATCCCCCCTATCCGTTTGACTCCCTCCTATAAATTTTTTTTTGGGGAAAAATATGTTTTTTCGTTTTTTTCTCTCACTAAAGAGCTAGAGACTTGAACATTTTACGGTAGGTTTTTTTTTTTATGTGAACAAGCCTTTTGGTAAATGGGGAAAATCGCCGCACCCCTTCGACCCACTCCCATATACATATTTTTGGGAAAAATGTGTTTTTTCGTCTTTCCTGTCAATAAATAGCAAAATTTCGAATAAATTATGTATACGAAAAAGTTTTTATCTTTTTATATTAACCCTTATAGGACACCCATACGAAATTACTAAAGAAATGTTCATTTTTTCTATATGAATCTAGAAAAAATTGTGTAAAAGATTTCGTTTTTTGTGTTGCATAATAGAGGAGACAAGAATTGTTCACCAACTGGTTAACCCTTACAGGACCATCCATACAAAATCACTATAAAATGTCCATTTTACCACAATTCGAATGTGTGCAAGCTTGCGTTGCCTTCATTTGATAGGCTTTTTTTAAAAATATTTCTTACAAATTGATTCAATATATTTTTGGATCGAGTTCAATTAACGTGCAGTCGAATTTCGGTCTAAGCGTCTGAATGTATTTGAAAAATTTTCTAAAATAATTTCTTAGTAAAATAGAGCTGTGATCTTAACGAAGCGTCTAAAATCTGCTGACATTATTGCCACTTCAAAACGCTTAAATCGGACAATTGGTCTTTAATTTAAATATATTTTCAACATAATATAGGGTGGACCATTGCGATTTTTTTTAAATTTTACTATTAAAGATTGTCCCAGCAATATGCGAAATGTGGTTTCTGACCCTCTCAATTCTCATATTTTAACGTATGATTATTATAAAAATCACCATCAGTTCCTTAGTTTGACACTGTTGTTGACGACTAAATATGCAACTGAAAATTATGCATCCAGGCCCAGGCCACACAATACAACCTTATTGTACCCTGTACCAAAATCACAAAACATGCGACTATTTTGATTAAGAATAAAATCGTAATAAGCGAACAGAATTATTTTTGCCTTCAAATCAAGTCAAATATTGAATTGCGAGAGAAATTAACAAATCACGATTCGCCACTGATTTACAATAATATTTAATAGATTATTAAGTACTTTCTGCATTATAACTATTGATACCTTGAAAATATTAAATTTATTTAATTTCAATTTTTTTTTCTTAAAACAATGAACCTTTGGGAAGGGGCCCATTGTTTGTTTTTCGAAAAAAAAAAAAAAATATTTATTTTCTCTAAAATACGTAAAAAATCCAAGCAACTAATTTTTTTGTTTTTTGTTCGAGAATATCTTACAATTGACCTTGTCTCTTAGAAGTAACAACAATTGTTTGTTTTAATGTCTATGGAGCAAGTAATTGCGACAAATGAAATAATAACATAGAAGAGGTTTACCTTAAATGTATGTACTACACGTACAGCACTTACTTACTTATGTTCGTATGTATAGATAGAAAAAAACGACATCAACTTATACTTACCTAAGTAATTGTTAAAATATTGAAAATTTATTTTGTCTAATTGTTTACGACTTAGTCACGCAACACAAACATTCCATTCAATAAATGTACATAGTAAAAATAATACACATTCAAGTAGTAAATTGTGGAATTTATCAATCCCAGAGATCTACCCCTTTTGCATTTTTTTTTATGAAGCTTCGTTAGCGTATAAGCTATGGTGTTAAGTTCCATAAATAATACAACAGAATTCCCATGAATGTTCAATATTGTTATAGGGTAATTGTGTCGATAAATGACTAATGGATTTTTTTTTTTGTAAAAGTAAACTGAAAGTGAAATTTTGACTAAATTGTAGAAGCAAAGATTTCGTACGATTTTTTTTTTAATTCAAAAACAATTTCACTGAAACTTATCTCATGGACAATTTATCTTAGAAATAGTTATTCTTCATTATCTTAACTGTGTTCAGAAATATGTTCTCAAGACTATTTATCTTACCACCAATTTTATTATATACATAGATAAATTAACTTACGGAAGATTGTATTGATATTATCTCGCGGATTTATCGCACCAGCAATTTAGTTCAAAAAATTTTGTGTTTTTTTTTATACGATTAGAAGAACCAAATAGCGGTATGGAACGGAGAAATCTCTGGTCTTCTTGATGAAGGCCAGGTTCTCCCTCAGGTCAATATTTCGAAATGCGCTACCATGCATTTTACTCGCCTCGCCCAAGCAAAAAAAGTTATGCCATCTCATTGTCTTTGCAAACGAAGCTATAGATTTGGCCTGTTAGAATTCATATTTTTGTTGAAGAAATCTTTAAAATCCAGTAATTACACCGACAAGGGTTCTACAGTCATTTCTATTAGGGTCCAGATAGATTTTCGATAAATTCTATCATGGTTCCTCCAGAATTTGTTTTGTCCTTTGACAGCTGTCAAGTATATACCGCTGGAATTCTGTGAAATAATTTTGATAATTACTAATTTATCTCGCGCACAATATTTTTATTATACAATTTAACCTTGCAAAAATTTTATTGTAGTTGATAATTTATCTCACAACAAACTTACCTACATATTACATGACTAATTTATCTCAATTCTTGTTTGAATTTTAATCAAAATTATTTTTTATCTTGGTTGTTTCAATTTATCTCGTTGATTTATCACAATAGGAATTTACTCTAGACAATTTAGTTAATGGTTAATTTATCTCGCGTATAATATTTATATTAATCTATCCTCCTTGTGGTCGGACAATTTAACTTATATGAAATTGTATTTAGCGGATAATTTATCGTACATCAAAATAATTTTGTTATTTTGGTTGTTTCCTTTTAATGACAATTTATCGCGTAATAATAATAATAATAATAATTTACTAATATTAATGATGATTTATTGTCCAGAGATCACTTGTCTGATAAATTTTTCATTGGACATTTTTTTCTAACGTTTAAATTAAGGGGAGGGATAAGTGCCAAATTACGGGGGATGTCTAGGCATTTCTTTTTCTTTAGCAAGAACAAAAGTTTGTTATAAAACTTTTCAAATCAAAGTAGATAATCTTGGCAAAATATGTTCCTAAGCCCCACCCCTCCACCGTGTTCACTATTAATAATTGGATTTCATAATTATTGATTGAATTATTGATCGCCAATCTGCCTGACGGTTCTCCTGTCAAAGTGTGGTTTAAGCGCGTGCCTATGGAAAGACATTACAGTGAGAACTAGCAATGACATTTCAATATAAAATTTCGCCATCTGTGCCATCACAAATTACTTCTACCCTATTTTAAAACACCAATAAACCACAATATTTTTTAACCATTACTTTGCCGCTTTTTTTTTTTTTTTACAATTTGAGGGATAGGCTTCCATGATTTATTATTCTATTTTCATCGATTTAAATTGAACCCGCATCCATTCACAACAAAATGAAATGTGTTAATTTCAATAAAAAAAAATGATTTTATTTTAAATAAAAGAGAATTATAATTTTTTAATTAAAAATATTATGAGAACATTTTATGTGTAATTTGATTTACTTCTATTACTCATGAAATCAAATTAGTAGGTAATTAAGTTAAGTAATTTTTTGTATATATACAATATGTCTGTAAAGCATAAAATAAGACGTCCGTATATGAATGAGGTTGTTACAGTATTTAAATGGTGCGGTAAAATTCAGTTTTTGTGGGAATTTCAATTTGAACGCTTTATTATAATGAAGTGTAATAATGGCAAAACGATTTTGTTGTTCGAATTATTTGTATTTTACCAATATCACCTTTGGCAAATAATTACTATATACGAAACACTCGTATAACACGGTAGTTATTGAAAGCGATTACAAAATTGCGATCATAAATAATAAAATACAATAGATTTGAATATTATGCCTGAAATTTTCTAATATTTGTGTCTCGAATAATATGCATCCGTAATTTTCCTGCAGCCCATCCTCTCCGGGTTATATGTACAAGGCTTCTAAATTTTATTCTTATAGAGCCGAATTCTACACGTCATTCAATTTGTAAAGTGCTTTTTGTGTGAAATCTTTAATTGATTTTAATCGGTGAACTACTTCCTGACCTCGGTCTCTTAGACCGCAATAGTGGTCTATTCCTTATATTGATCTTTGATATGGAATAATATTTATTATCAGTAAAATTGCACATCAAAGACTTATCTCCGTAGTTGTTCCTTATTTATACATAAAATATATATAAAAACTATTTTTTACTAAAGGCGTATAGAGTTTTACAACTATGTATATCCTTTTTAGATTAGCAATAAAACTTGTAAACAACAGATATAGTTTTATTAGTATAGTATGTCCTATTCAAATAATCCTTTAAGAAATTGGACAAATGTCTAAACATTCCATTAATACCAAGACATATTATTTTATTGATATTTTTTTTACTCCTCTCCGGCAATACTACACAATTTCGTCAATAAAGTATGGGCTTTTGTCTGTTCTGGGCTAATGACAGAAGTGGTTCTTTTAATAGCTTAAGTTGTTCATATATTTTTCTATAGGTCGTAAAAAAAGGAAAAAAAAATAGAAAATAGAAAATATATTGTATTATTCAAAATGTCCATAGTTTTCTATTAAAGGTACCGGCACACTGAGCGCGGTTTGCCCGCCACAATTTGTCATATTGTAAGTTGTAACACACATAATTCCGTAATCGATCTTCATCAGATTCAAATTCATTGACAGTACCTCAAATACCAATTTTTATTGAGATTTTGAATAGCTGTTTTTGAGTCTAAAATCTTCTTAAAGAATGCTAAAAGAAATATTATCGTTGATGCTTATAATTTAAATATGTTCGAAAAGGCTATGGGTAGTTTCGTCCTGAATTGTCAAAATGTATTAATAACAAATTTTTTTTTTGATTTTAAAAGAATTCTAATAGAATGCTAAAAGATTGCTAAAATGATTCTTACTCTTGATTTTTCCGTAGAAATTAAAAAAATATATTAATCACCTAATCTGAAAGTGTATGGAGATTTGAATTGTGTTCCTGGATCTCATCCATGGAATATGGAAATCCCGTTCTTCCATTTCAAATGAAATAGTATGTAAATACATTCTATATTTGATATATTATCCGATATTTATTCTTATACATGCAATAAAATTTGCTGAACTTCAATAATAAAAGCTTGCCAACAAATTGACCTATCTACCAACAATTTCTTCCAATATTGGTCATAATAAACATAATTTTTGCGCCCTTTTTTCTAACATAAATCCCAAATAAAATGAAGTAATAAAATTAATACGTCTTTTTACCAATCTTCTAACACAATTTGTCAAAGTACAACAATTTAGCTAAATTTATTCCATATACGTATAAACCTCTGAACATTGATCCACATGCGATGTATATATACACATATATGTATATATAAAGAATGTGAACTACGTACGAACTACACAATAACAATAAAACCCATTTTACGAGGAATATAGAAAAGAAAAAAAAAGTCATTATTCCAGCAATAACTGATCCCATTCCACCCCGAAAAAAAATATATATCGCAAAACTCCACGGTTTCTTTGTCAACATAATCCGAAAAAATAAAAATCAATGTCAACTCTTCCAACAATCACCGAACCATAATAGACATTAGACAGTATACTCCCGTATACCGTCAAAATATATGTAATGTAAGCTGGAGGATTGAAGAAATGTAAGGTAGACTACTTAGGTATTAACTTCTACTAATTCAAATTTAGGTGGCAATGACAAATTATTGTCTCTTCGAAAATTCACCACGTTCACATTGGAAACTTTCGCGCCACTCTGTTCCCGCGCGTTCGCTCATTTACCACAGAAATCGCGCGCGCTTTTAACAAATAAACAAACCAACCAACAACAACAACAACAACCCCCCCCCCATTCTCAAACGCTGAGCGTCCACACCAAACAAAAGCACAATTTCAACACATTCTACCATACTCAGACTCATAAGCCAAAGGTTTTTTTTTTTTTTTTTTTTTCTGAACCATTCTATTGAGCGACACAGTAAAATTGTGAATAAATTGTACGCTTTGAAATTCAAAAACGCCACTTAATTTAGTTGCTGCTAAGACATATACTGGTTCGAACGTGTCTGTGGTTAAAAATACTAACAAAAAAAAAATAAAATAAAATAAAATTCTTCCTATCAAACTAACTCTAAAGAACATTACAATAAAAAAACGAAAAGAAAAATCCTATGAAGGTTTTCCCGAAGAAAATCATCAGTTGAAAAGAGTGCCGCCTGAAACTTTTTAGTGTTTTTTTTTATTGTTGTTATTATTATTATTGTTGTTGTTGTTGTTGCTGCTGCTGTGACGGTGTGGTGCCTTTTTCTGTGGATTAGCAGTTTATAAAGTGGTTAGAAATAATGGTCAAATACGGATTTCTAATTTTTGCCGTTGCATTAGTTGCAGTTACATTCCAAGAAGGTAAATTAATTAGAGATTTTGTTTTTTTAAATTGATTTTCTTTTTCTCGTTTTTTTTTCTTTTTTTTCTCTTTTTTTTTGGAGGGAATTTTCTCACACTTTTAAATTGTTTTCGGTAATTTAATGGTAATTATTTTCAATTAACTATAAATAAGTTTGGTGGAAGAGAAAGCATGAAATGTTCCTTTGTTTGGTGAATTGGAATTTTTCCAATTGAGTAAAAGTATATTTGAGAGAGATTTTGATGGTTTTTACGTATCGTTTTGTAGGTATATGCGCGCATGTATTTGTAACGGTTATTTTTGTGCACATGCATAATTATTGAAAAATCGAAAATGAATGGAAATTTTTTTAATTTTTTTTTCTATTAACATTGACATTAACATTAAAAAAAATGTATAAAAGGAGTTTGAAAGGATAGAGACGTTCTTTGTAGAATTTTTTTTCTTTTCTATGTTTTACGAAACTTTTTGAACGTTTTTGACCAGTATCTACATAATGTTCGTTTTTTCGCTAATAATAAACTAATAAAAAGGCGAACAAAGCAATGTTTTCTCTACATTTTTTTTGGGTGTGGCTGGTTTTATCAAATCCAAGAATATATTTTATGAAATTTGTATGAAAAAAAATCTTCAAAACAGAATTTTTCAAATTTTCCACCAATTTTGTGTTTGATAGTTGTTAAGGCGATATTTTTTATATTTTTCTAGATATCTTTAATATCTCCTATAATCAGAGATTATTTAAATCGACTCATTTTGTTTTTACCGCTACTTTTTATGTTGGGGGTTTTTTTTAAAGATATATAAAAGAAAATTATCAAAAAAATATTTAAAACAGTACTAACAAAAAATAATTACTCAAAATATAAAATCAATTTTTCAATCGTAAATTGTTGCATTATCTACGTAAAAAAGAACCAAGCGAACTCGTGGGTTTTCTTAAATGGTTTTTTAAGAAATTATTTTATTTTTAAAATTAAAATTAATTTTTTTTAAATGACTAATGAATTATTATTTAATTTCTTTTTAAAAAAATGAATTAAATATGGTCATTGTCAAAATTACAAAATTATACTGGAATTTGTATCAGAAAATTTAATTAATTTTAATTAAATTTTCTAACAAAATTTGAACAACCAAAAAATGTCATGACATTAAAATCTGACAATTTTATACCATTTATGTCACATTGACATTGACATTTTTTTTCCTTAATTTGTTACCGCGAGTATGTCTAAATTGTCACTGAGAAATGTCATAATATACATGTAAACTTTTCAGAGAAAATGTTGATTTTCTGTCACATACTGACAAATATGTGTGACAAAAATGTAATCCTATAGAGCGGATTACATTGGAGGCATAAACTTTACAGATAGAATTTTAATGTTATGTTAAATTATAAGACCAGATCAAAATCGAAAAAGAACCAAGTCAATTTAACATTAGTTTTCGGAATAGATTTTTGTTTTAATGCGAAAAGTTTACAAAATCGTTTTCTTTTGCTATTGTCACAAATAAAGCTCATATAATGTAATTTTACAGATAACTGTCATTTTGTTGCTGTTTGAATATCACATGTCCGCGCATTTTTTAGCTGCCCAGCTGAAGTTAATGTTTGATCAAATATGATAACTGTGTAAACCCCAGAGGGCTTACTCTTGAAAACGATAGTCATTTAGGGGTAAATTAAATATTATTTCTTTAAGCACTTCCACTACAACAATTCGACCGAAAAACGATAAACGACACAAATATGTGTCATATCGTTTTTAGAGAGTAAGCACTCTGTGATGTTTTTATCGACAAATTTTGTCACACGTTTGTGTCGATAAATTAGCGAGATGCATTTGCAGAGAGACCATATCTAATATACATGTATTTGTATATATGTAGCTGTTGATTCGGAAGAATTTATAGGTTTACTAATAAATATTTTGATACTAAATTCGAAAAACCTTCCAAATGTATCGAGAAGTATCCACAAAACAAATGGTCTAATCACAAGTTAGATACTAATCGTTAAATACTTAGTTAGTTGTTAGTTACTTGATAGTATGGCGCCATTTTAAATGTTTCTCCTACTTGAAATATCTCTACAACGCTACTTATTGTCAACGGAAGTGTTTGAACTTGAAAAATTTCCTTGGCTACTTACATAGAAAAAAAATTGTATAGAAAGGGTGGAGGCTTTCGTCTGTTTTGTTGCATTATCTTATTTTGAATTTTACTCTTTCTGCATTGTACATAGCGTATAATTTACTTAAATCTATATAACAACATATATGTATATGTATAAAATCACCAAAATAATAAACAGCGAACTGAACCTAGTCCCTATATAAGATACAGATTTAATTAAAATCACTACAAGAAATCAAAATAAACAAAAAAATTAAAATTAAAAAAAATATTCTGCCACGACTGTAAATATTTACGATACCTACATAATTAACAACAAACATAACCGGTTCAGCTATCACGTAATTCTATAACGCAGAGGTCTCAAAACTCATCATTTATATAAATTTTTAATTTTGTATTGAACATAATTTAATACGGGCCACGGTCTCGCAATGGCGTGCGTTTGATTCCTCCCGCAAAGCCCTTTAGGTGTCTGAAAGGGTTTTTGTTTTCTTTATGTATAAGGTTAATATTAGTTGGGCGACACTGACCCGTTTAAATAACCATTGCCGTAGAATTTAAAAAGTTATTTTCATTTTGATTCATTGCATTCGAACGAACATTCACACAAGAAAAAACAAAATATTTGGAGTACAAATACGTTCTGTCCGTTTTCAAAAGATGCCTCTCTGGCTGTTATTAAATATTTCATAGTGACAGCTGATTTCGGTGGTTTCAGAGAGGTTGGACATCTGTCAAGAATATTTAGCTTACATTGCTTTGAGTTTCATAAAAAACCGGCCACATGTCACAAAAGTCGTAAAACAATATTTGAAAACGCTCAAGTGAGACGTTTTACCGAATCCGCCGTATTCCTCCGAACATGTCTCCTTCTGATTACTGGTTCTTTTTGACGGATGCAGCACGATTTGACGAGACCAGACATTTTTTCGAGACGTAATTGGAAAATTACCTGAGAGATGGGGGAAAAAGTAGTGGGCAGCAATGGACAATATGTACTTTGATTAATCTGTTCACTCTTTTTGACCATAAAAAAACGGACCGTACTAATTTGTACTTTTAATATAATAAAATGGATTTATTGTTATAACAATTCTTTCATTGGCGACAAACATAAAAGTTTTGTACTCTCTGGTCGAATACAAAATCAACAACAACAACAACAATAATAATAATAAAAAACTAGTTTTTTGGGCGGGAAGTGAGAGGTAAATTAGAAAACGTATAATTTCCATATGTGTATATATCTCACCAACTAAAATAAAAAAAAAAACAGCATTATTTCATTATTTATATGTAAAGTACACACACACACACAAACTTTTAAACTAAACACTATAAATAATTCATGTACAGTTTAAATAAAATCACTAAACACTGTAGCAGAGGAGGAGGTTAGAAAAAAACAATGAAAGTCTTTCAAATACAACACTTTGATCAGAATCGACCAAAAGATCTGTATTCATATGGAGTAACAAATATGAATTGAAATTCTTAAAATTTTTTTTGACTATGACGCTTAATATGTGCATCAGATAAAAACACTAATATTAAGACAAACTTTTAACCCATCTGGTTTATTTAAGTGTTGTTTTGTTTACAATACTAAAAAAAAATACATGAAATAATAAATAATAAATTTATTATTATGGAAATTATTGACAAATTGCATTGAGAGATATGCAGATGGTAATAAATCGCGTGTTTATTAGATTTTGAACGTTTTGCGCATGAGTTATTTGTTTATTTTGTATATATGTAGGTATACTGTTTTTTTTGTTTTAAATAAATATAGCATATGAATTAAAAAACAAATAATTCTAATTTTAAATTACATTACCATCATAATCAGTGGGTCAGAATTGCTAGCAAAATAAATAATTTGCCCGGAAATATTTTTCTTTTGACAAATTTTAAGTAAAAATTTTGGCAAAAAATGTTACTACAGTGCCAAATTAAACTAAAAGCAATTAAAAAAAAAACCGAATAGTGGGGGGGGGGAATCGAACCTTAAATCTTTTTCTTTTAGGTTTATTAAACTTAGACTGTAGTAGTTTTTTGAGATTTCCCTCTTAACTGTAGGTATCTTACACATTTTTAGGAAAATTCATTTTCTTTACGGAAATTAGGTATGGGTAGATACGTTTTTTCGTAAAAATACAAGAAATAAAAAAGATGAACTCAAACGCACCCAAATGTACCTAATTTTAAAAATAAGATGTATTAAAATATTCAGTCAATCAGTTATTTGTTAAGCAATTGAATTTAAAGGGTCTGGAAAAAAAAACATTTGATAGGTTTGGAGTTGAAGTACTTATCGAAACAAATTAAGTTTTAAACGAAAAATCAGCATTAGTATTGATTGGATGCATTGTTTAAATAATATTTTGAACAATTAATGTCACTTTAAAATTTATTTCTACATTTTTCAGTTAAACAATGACGATATTATGTTGCCTATCTTTTCTAAAAACACCCAATAAACTTTTATAGACTCAACTACATAAAATTTTATAATTATAAACATTTTGCAGAGTGATTTGCAAATATCATATTTTACAAACCCAACATTAACTTTAGTTGTTCTGTGTTATAATAATTCAGTCATTAAACCCATCCATTTAAAAAAGAATTTTTTTTTTGTATACGTACAAAACTTACATCATGGCTTCGCGGGCCTAAAAATTATTTTTAGTATTTTTGTTCATTCACATAAATGAATTTGTTTTTTTTTTTTTTTTTTGGCAAATAGCCAATAGCTAATGTTTTTAATAAGCTTATGCAATTAGTTTTTTTTTATGAAATTAAATAAATTTTCAATGGCATTCTGACAAGTTCATATCATACTAGAAAATATACGATTTTTGAAATATTATTAGAAATTTGTAAATTTATTTTTAAATTCACGATCTCATTATTTTTATAATATCGCAGTAATTAAGAATAAAAACACATTTTTGATTTGATTAGACTACGGCTCGAACTACATTTACAAAAAAATTATAAAATAAATTTTTTTTTTTTTATTTCACAATTAGCAGTTTTTTTTTATTAAATTTAATTCATGATCTATCTGTGCCATTAATTTTTATTAAATCGCAGCAATTATAAATGAAAATATATTTTTGATTTTATTATACTGCGTCTCGGACTGAACTTATATTTAAGTAATTTACAAAAAAAATTCTAAAATTCAAAATTTCAAAAATAGCAGTTTTCTTCTTTTTTATAGATTTAATTAACCGAATTTATCGAACTGTTAAAAATTTTATTTTAAAAGGTAAAAATTGAAGTTTTTCTTCCAATTTCAAGTAAATCTAATTGGAAATCGAAATTAAAATAAAAATAAATTAATCAAAATAGAATTTTTTTTTAAATAATATTTTTTATTTCAAAAATGAGATTTTTTTAAAATACAAACTTCGAGTATTAAAAAATTTACCTTTAAAAGAAATTATAAAATATTTTAAAAGTGATTTATTTTTTCAATTTATTCGAAAATGTTTTTAAAAAAAATATAATTTTTTCTTTCAAAATTAATTAATTCAAAATCGAAATTTAAAAAAAGTATCAAATAATGTAGGAAGTTTTAAAAATAAATTATTTATCCAAATTAAACAATTAAATCTTTAAAATTTTTGATTCAGTGTCAATCAAAAATAGAATAATCGCTAGGGATTTGTGTTAAAAATGTGAAAAAAAAATCACAAACAAATCTTACATCATCTGACGTTTATGTATTAAAATTTATTACCAGCTCAAAAAAAAAAGAGTAATAAGTTAAATTATGTAAGAAATATATAAAAAATAAAAATATAGTTCACAAAAATTACACCATCAGAATAGAATTTTTTTTTAAATAATTTTTTTTTTTTTTTCAATATTTCAACATGATGTTTCAATAAAAGTGATTTATTAAATTTTTCTACAACATACATCACTTAAATATGCATTAACTTATATAAACCGTCATAACAGCCTAACCCACAAAACCGTCAGCCCCGTTTGATTTAGAAGAAAAACAATTTATATTAATTTTCAACAATTTATTTTATGGAATTTCTGTTGTTTTTCTTAGATATTAATGAATTTTGATACTCTTTTCTACATATATATTTCTAAACATCTTAAAGATGTTTATGAAAATTTATTGATAGCTCGATTTTAATTAAAGATAAACACTAGACTAACTAACTATCTAACTACAATAATATTGCATAATATGCAAAAATTGTTTCTTAAAATTATTCGTAAATTTTTCTTAATTAAACTGAATTAATTTGTTTTTCTGATCAAGGTAAAGTACTTAATGCTGAAAAATGTTTATTATGATCAATTAAAATAATGTTTTCTACACATTATTTTAAATAATTAGTATATGAGTAATTATTTACGCCCGCAGAGAGAGAGATACAATAATAAATTATAATTAATTTATACGAGAACATTAATATTTTATGTATATTAATTAAAAATTATTTATATTTTTATTTAATTGTTTTATTAATTTTAATCCACTGATTTTGAATGGAGTTATATTAAACGTTAAAAAAAAAATTGTATAACAACTGAAAAATCCCTATACATTACATATCCTCCCACCTCAATTAAAACGATCGTCCCGGCACCTGCCTTTAATCGGTCACATTAATAGCGGATATTAGTAGATTTTCCATGTCATATTTGTGTATATCGTAAATTATTTTTTTATATCCATTTTTTTTTATAAATAAATAATTAAATATTTCTCTACATGTTGTATTAAAACAAAACTAAACATCTATACATTGATCATTTAACATGAATTACGTAATTCTTTTTTTTTTCTATATGACATTACAACATAAAACTCGTATTATTAGCTCACAAGCTCAAATATATGTTTTATGTGTAGTGTAGAATTATTTCAAATGTTTTTTATGGCATCTGAATACAAAATTAAAATATTTTTGCTAGAAAATCTACAGAGCGTTTCATACCAAGGTTACCTATAATAATAATATCATTATTATTATTATTATTATTATTATTACTGATTATTGTTCATGTGATTTCCAGAACAAAAATTGCATTTAATTATTTCTGGTATGATACTCGGGTATAGAATTATGATGAATAATTAATTTATTTGTTCTAGTTTTATGTATGTGAGATGCGAATAATTTGTATGTACAATTTTGTTTTGTTTAATAACGTGTGGGAGACAAAAACAAAAAAAAAATGTAATCAATTGGACATGTAATGTATAGGTACCATTAGTGGACACCCGGGATTCAACATATTTTTTTCCGAGATAGTTTTACTAAGAAATTAACCTGACAAAAAGTAGATAATAGATTTTAGTCACGAAGCGTGTATTTTTCTGTAAGAGGAAACACTACTAAATTTTGCACATTGAAAGCCATTTGACTATCTATTAAATCTAAGCGAGAATGTGATTTAAGATTTCAAATATAGATTTGGTGAAGATGTTTTCTTAAAATTGGATTTCATTCTATATCCGATAATTATTCAGGAATATATTAACTGATAAACATTTTAGATTTGATTATTTTTATTCAGAAGCACTCCTTCTGAAACATATTAACAGGATTCGTGGCTGTTATATACGTACAGCTAAAATTTTTAACATTTGTCAATTCGTATCAAGTTTATTTTTTATTTTGTACCAAAATGAAAAAATCTTCTAAATATACTTATATGTGTTTTTCATTGTCCCAAAAAATTTATTAGGAATGAAATTTAAATTTTTGCATTTTTTTTTCACAAATTTTGTACTAACTGAGGAATTTATTTGTAATTATTTCCAAAAAAATCATTGGGATCAAAATTTTGATTTTTAGAGTTTTTTTTACAAATGTACCAACTTGCAAATTCCAAAAATGTTTTAATTGTCCCAACAAATTCATTATGAATTAAATTTCGATTTTTGTATCTTTTTTTTTTAAATTTCAAAATTATCTTAGTGTGTGTAGGATGGATAGATAATTTAAAAAAAGTAGGTAAAATACCACTTAAATTAAAGTCAAAAAAAAAAAATCACAAAAATATCTAATTAAGAACTAATTAAATAAATATGGCACTCACTCTTATACTATTCGCTCTTTTATGACCAACCATAAAACTTACATTCTCTACAATATACAAAGTACAAAAAAAAACAAACTACCGGATAAGTTGACACGATTTTCCATCTGACATGAACGCTGTAAGAAATATTAATTATAAATATTTAAAAAAAAAAAAATTCACTCTAATTAAATAATCCAATAAACGTAATTACAAATATTACGTTGTATATTAGTAGTACGTAGTAGTACACTGTCAATATGATGCGTGTTTGAATTTTAACATTATTGCCAGAATTTCCATTATCAAATTAATTAAGGAGATACTAATTTTTTGTTTTAATTAGCATATCAATTTAGTGTAGGGTTTATGAGAAAAATGTTATTGACTTTATTTAATGATCGACTACATGCTAATTTTGGGTAATTATTATTAATAATGGTTTTATTTGTAACCTGTGAATTTTTTTTTTTTTTTCGTTCATACTTATATTGTGATAAATAATAATTAGGGAAATTGTGTCAATGCCATCTGTTATTAAATCTGGATAGATACAAAATGATTGGTAAAGTAAATAAATAATTTTATATTTTATTTTTCACTTCGTTGAGAGATATCGAACTCGCAATAAAATTATAGTAGTTTTTTTTAAACTGCTGTAATTGTTCATTTATCTTTAAATTTATATCAAACAATTGAAGAGTGAATTAATTCCGATATATTAACATAATAAAACTACACTATACCTTCGACCAAATTTATTTTCCACCAATTTTTTTAATGTTAAGCCACAAATATACGGTAATGTGGTTGTGAACGGAATGAAATAATTAATACAAGTCAAAATGGCGTCGTTTCAAGAAATGGCCGACATACATTTTTAAATATTTTCTAGAACGGCTACTTTTTATAAAAAATAAATAAAATAAAAATGAAAATTATTTTTTAAACTGTTTTAACGAGAACGTTAGTGAATTATTGCATGACTTACTTACAATAGCCTTTTTTGAAAAATTAATAGAATAACATTTATAATTTCAAATCACGTCTTGCAGTAAATCAAATAGACAATAAGAAACTAAAGCTTAATTACGGTCTATTACGCCTAATATAGACAATTATAAATTCTCCGCTGAAAATCATTTAGATACCAGTATAATATCGATATCAAAAATAAAATGTCTTGAGATTATTGTATATTATAAAAGAGTACAAATTTTAAACACATACATATGAACATAACTAGTACACAAACAGATTAATTTACTCATATACTATAGTACTCGAACTAAAAATATACAATTTTAATCTTACGTCATCCAATTGATTTGTACAACTAACACATATTTATTTACTTTTATTTTATTGTTGACCGTGATTTGATCAATGATCATAAAAAAAAAAAAAAAAAAAATTAAAGTCGAATGTCTTGTCAATTAGAAAATCTTTAAAAATATGTCATCAAAATGTGAATTTGTTGGTTGTATATTTTGCATTTTATTAGATTTATTATCAGATCTATTTGTTTGGATATTACGACATTCGATCGTTGTAAAGAATTTTGTCTGCCAAATCGTTAAGCCATTTTATGTAATCGACCTAACCTAATGAAGAGATTTGAGTTCACCGATTTTAAAAGACATTTAAGATTCTCGATATTTTGGTAGAAAATCGAAAACAAAATTTTATTTATTTTAACAATTATGGGAGTTACGCTCTCATTTATAGTAAATGGAATTGGAACTAGAATTTGGCTAATAAGTATTTAAACTTTTAAACATATTCAGATTGAACGACTATACATTCGGACAGAAATTCGAATACTGATTAGTGAAAATGAAGGATGGAAACGCAAGTGTGTGTGTGTGTATGTAGATACAAAAAGCAATTCTACCTTAAATTTTAAAATAAGTAACGTAGTGGATTTTCACTTTTCGCAATGTCAAATGACAATTCGGTAATAATTTAGCACAATAATAACCGAGGGCGTTCAATGAAAAAATTTAACAAACACAGCTTTGTAATTTTCCGTAGGGATTTTTTTGTCTAGTCGACTAATCGATAGATGTTTCGGTGCGTTTGCGTTCAAAATCGCACTACAGGGTGCTGTTATTTTACAATTGATAACAATAGACAGTTTTTGAATGACCCGAATATGGGGACGATTTCGTTAGCTGATCGGCGTGAACCGAAAGGCTTTAAGGTTAAGAAATAACAAAAATATGGAGGGTCCTGCTTGCTTTCAAGTAAGGATCTACCTTAATATGTGGTATAGGTAGAAAATCCTTACTTTTGGCCTACCTTTTTCAAATCATTTAATTTAATTAACTGGACATTTAATAATGAGAAAATAATGGCTCTAGTATTATAATCTAAAGCGTCAAGGTTTAATAAAAATCCTCATATACGATTTTGTATACACAAAACTATCAGCAACAGAGGATGCACTGATGTCATCACTATTTACCACCAATTAATTATATTAGATGAACTTTCGCAAATCCTCCACACAACATTGACTGTTTGTCTAAAAATAAAATAAATAAATAAAGTTTCTAGTGCCAAGACTATGGAAGACCTCGACTCACACAGTTGTTCATGCTTCACTAATCTATTTATATTTATATATGTAGTGAAATTAAGTTGTGTCCATCTGTTAGCATAATTTGATAGAACAATAATATTTCTGGTGTTCACTCACTGATGGTAATGGTGACAAATAGCCGCCAAAAAGTAGGTGACCTAAATATTTTCTATCAGCTGGAATCAGATCTATTTCCAAAAAACAACTACTCTACTATATAAGTACGAGTATATTGAGAATTTTTCTTTATCGTTGTACCAATTGCATACTATCGAGACATTAAAAGTATGTATAGAGCAGGAAGTCTGGAGGAATTAACAACGAAAACGAAATAAAATGGAATTTCCTATATTTAGAATATAAATCTTTTGTATAGGCAGTGGATTTACTTTTATAGATTAAAATGAATATGAACATTTTATGATCCTCATTATTTGGTCCATTAAAATCAACCTAAAGAATTTTAAAAGTTCTGTTTATTTAGTTTTTGGAATTTTATGTTAGACAAAATGGGCTTTTATTAGATTGAACATTGGGAAAGACATTGGATTATGTTGTTTTGTTGAGGTTTTATTGCTCCCGGACAAAGTAGTAATGCATTTAATGTTCTTAATGTCTATAAATTAACCATTTTTAAAAGACAATCAGTTGTCTGACAAATAATTGTTACCAAAAATAATTTTTATTTATACTTAATTGTCGATTTATACAAGATAGATCGACCAAATGATTAATTAATGAAGGACATATAACTTATCGCTAAGTTAATTGACGGGAAAATTAATGTCGGAAAAAATTTAGTATTAGATTAGTATTAATATTAGATACCAATTAAAAAATTCAAAATACTAACGCACAAAGAACGGAACGCGTTAAAAATTAGATACACGATTTTTAAAAATTCAAAAACTAAGTTTTCTTTACCCTAAAAATTTGCCTTTTTTTAAATTAATTTTTTCGAAATTATCGATTTTAAAAAAAAACATTTTTTTTTTCACTTTTACCTACTATTTTTTTGACTTTTACTTAATTTTTTATTCAAAAGTATATCTGCTAATTTTGTTAAATACTTTCATACTATAAAATCGATTTTGATATGGTTTTACAACGAATTTTTGAAATTGATAGTTTCAAAAAATTTAAAAACTCCTGCTCACCTGTAAGAGGCGTTTTTTTTAAATTGTAATTTTTTTCTTAAAAAATCTTATCTATAATTAAAAATAAAAAATCGCATCGTTTGGCGAACTTAAATTTAGAATGTCTGAAGGATTTTTTAAAAATGTATTTTTTGTTTAGAAAAATATTTCCTAAGTTTTTAGTAAAAAATCTTATTCATAAATAAAAATCAAAAATCGTCTCTTTTGAGAAACTTAAATTTATAATTTTTGTGTTTTTTTTTTTTTTTTAAATGTTTTAAAATTTTTTGTATAAATTTAATTATCTCATTTTTTATGATTAAATATAATCGAATGTAAATATAGAGAGAATTGACCCAAATCTAAAATATCAATTGGCTCAATGGCCTCATATTATAAATTAGAAATAAGGTTTATCTAATACCATTTTCTATATAAATAGAAATGTTCAGATTTCACCTTAAAAGCTATTTATTAGGTCCACTCCCTGCCACACCTACCACTTGAAAATTACTAACAAGTCATGTTATTAATCATACTAAGGATACTAAGGATATGGGGAGGTTTTTGCTATCGATTAACGTTTAATAGAAATTTTTATCTACCAACTGGTTAGCGAAGACAATAAAAAATGATTAAAAACAAAAAAACAAAAATTGTAAAAATTACAAAATGAAGGAATATTACGAAACAAATAAAACTTACGATAGTCATGCATCATGAACATTGAATATCCCCATTCGTATACTAATCCGCCTACATAAGTTTGCTAATTTTTTTTACGCTACACAAATTAGTAGTCTACCATTTTCGTATATAATATGAAACAAAAATCATTTAAATTAAATATCCACCTTATTTCAGTCAATCGTATACAGATTTCTTAAAAGATTTTTTGTTTTTGTTTTAATTTTTTTGCATTTACGGTTCGAGAAATTTTTTGTAGTCTATAGAGAAGAACAGGTTTCTAATACCAATATGTACTACCACATTATATATGTATATGTAATCTACTCGTATTTATACGACTATCTTGAAAGAACACACCTATTTTCTATGTCAATAACTAACTTCAGCCTAACAACTTTTGACGCAGTTCTTTGTTTTTTTTTTATTTTTTTTTTTTTTATTTTTTTATATTACTACACAGGCACGAATATTTGTTAGATATTACACCATTTGTAATATTTCAACGAAGAACAGAAGACTTTATTATTTTCTTGTTATATAAATCAAATTACGTAATTTTCCACATCATCGTAATTATTTGTATAGTTTTTGAGCTTTAAATGAGTAATAACATTACGAATCAACTTAAGTGTGTAAATTATAATGAGAGCCCATCTACCAGACCATTAACATTGTCCAGAGTGTAATAATTAAATATGAGTTTGAAGATGATTATTATATAGAAATGAAACAATTTTATTTAAGTAGTTTAAGTAAGTAGAAAAAATTATTTACTCACATTTAAATTGATTTATTATTGGCATTACTTTTAATCCATGGACAATTTGAAGAAAATATTATTGATAAAAAATTAAATTATATTTTTTTGTTCATTGGGTTACTATTTGGAATTTTTTTTTTCTTCAATTTACAGTTAAGTATATCTAACATTTTCTAGTTTAATTTGTACGCTATAAGTACTGTTATCATCTGGCTGTTTGCTGTTCTTGGTCAACGTCTCCAATTTAATTCTTTTGAGTACGTTTCTAAGTCTTATATTTGCTCCGGCTCCCTTTTACCGATCTAACTAAATCAAACTCTCATTGATAGTTAATATAATGAATGTTCTTATGATGGAACCAAAGAGCCGAATTCAAAAAACCAAGAATCGTATTTAGCATACTAAGAAATATGTCTGGAACGTCTCACAAATCTCTAAAAAACTATAATTGAGAATTTCTGCAATACTGCAGCAAGACCTGAATAGTATCAAGGACCAAACACTTAGTGAACAAGGATGATATGCCGAAGACGTATAGCAAATATGAGGCGGTCAGACATGGCTATTGGAAACGAAAACCTATAGGAGAAGATTGATGCTCAGTTCTGAAGAAGAAAATTAAATTGAATGTGGGGGGGGTGGCACTTCGAAAGAATGTGTGGCACCGCACCTAAGCTAGAGACGAAAGAAAGGAGTGATCGAAGGTGAAAGCTGTGGGAATCAAGAGAACATTTTTTAAATGATATATGTATGTACCTTTGTGGTACGTCAAACAGCCTGATGATGATGACGTAGTAGATTAACGTGTTCCACATAAAGAACCAGGTAGTAGAACAACAACAAAAACAATTTATTTATTTACATTTAGTTTTTTAAGTATGTAGTTACATATTTTTTTTTTTTTGATTTGTTTACAAATAGTTTACGCTAATGTCCACATCCATGGCAAATAGTTTATTTCCGCACAAAAAATATATTAATTCACACCATATTGATTACTAATAGAGTACACATATTACTAGCTGTAGCAAATCAATTTATTTTTATTATTATGTAGTTAGTTATACATAACTACATTACATCTATAGTCACATATTTCTATTGTATTTTGCTAATGAAAATGTCCCTGAAATCTGGCATCCAAGGCTGATAAATTATTTACACACAGTCACACATACACACACACACACACACTCACACTCACACTGACATACAAAAATTTATTAACTGAATAATTTAGTTTGTTTTTGAAAATGATAAAATGGCGTTCGGGCTTACTTAAACTAATATCATTATCATAAATATAATTATTTAAACCATTACTTAATTAATTAACTGTCAAGTGACAGGTACTTGGTTAGTGTACAATTGTTCATGCGCACTGGACAATAAGTAATTAAAATATTTCTTGAGTAGAAAATTGAATACCATATGCGAAAGAGTAATTGGGGCTTTAGCTTGTATTCAACTGGTCATTAGTGATGGCTATCGTCTTGTAACTTTCTTTTCATTATTCCACATATTGAAAATTAATTGCCGAGTCTCAATTGCTTAGTAGGTTTAAGGTGATTTTTTTTTTTTTTTTTTAAACCATTCTTTGAAATTTTTAGCATTTTTTTGTTAAATTTTGAACAAACTTTTCGAAGTAAATGAATTAAAACAATTAATTAAAACAATTTTTTTTTTAAATTATTCACTTCAACTGCATTACGGAGTTTGTAATGTCCCTTAATATTGATCGTCTTTTTAGTGACATTTTTAGTCGAAATATGCATGTCCGTCCGTCTGTGATCAAAATTTCGGCTAAACGGGTGAAGTTATAGTAGAGCACTGAAAATTTGGCAGTACTAGAGAAGAATCTTTTATTTTTGGTGAAAATCGAACAAGGTATAGGGGAGAAAAGGGTACTAATTTTACTTGAAATATATTTAGATTGAGAAAAATTTACCAAACCAAAAATTTAGAGAATATGAAAAAATGAAGATTTCATTCATTGATCAACAAGTTCCACGACTTACCGTTATGGCGCATTTGTATTTAAATTACTCAATATTTATTTGTTGTACATAAAATAAAGATAAATAAAAACAAAATCGTAGATAATAAATATACTCATATTATGATCGACGTGGCCAATTATTTTTCCCTTACTGGTTAATCCAAAAAAAAAAATTTAATTTTCAAAATAAATCGTGGTAATGTTCATAATCATAACAAAATTATTTCTTTGTCCACGTCTGCAATTTAACATAACTCTCATATACCAATATTGTGCGACCATTTCCTCTTTACCAGTGGTGTCAGACCATAATATAATCATAATTTTTTCATTTCTTCACATACTATACTGCCCAAAGACACCAATCAATATATTATAATGAGCTTTATTGTAAGAACTTATTATTTGAATTATTAAATTAAGGATACCCAAGTAAATTTTGAAAATCCGATTTTGTGAAATATTTATTGACAAAGTATAAGAAATTTAATACGAGTGGGTATTTATAGAAAATCCTTGAAATTCGATAGTTTATCTACAACACGTGTGTACGCTATATATATATATAAAAACATAATCCAATAATTTTTTTAAAAAAACATACGCACGCTACACCCAAACCGTTTACAAACTAACTTTCTACGAAAACCTAATTTAATACCTGACAACAAACCCAATATTTCTAGGTCAACGTATTCTAATTCCCAAGAAAGAAAGGAAAAAAAAAATTAATTCCTTCCTGATGAAACCCACCTAACCACACCACCTCTTTGTTCAAACAATTCACATGTCAATTTCATTTCACGATAAAGTGTCAATAAACCAAAATTTCGATTTTTTAGAAATCATACAAAAAAAGGAAAAACAACAACATTTTTGGGCTACAACTTACTGTCCAGTGTCTGGGGTAAATAAACCTATTTCATTTATTCTCAGTAACCACAATTAATGTAACCGAAAACCAATAAACTCTAACCAAACGGAAAGGAGTGTAATAATGGGGATAATATAATTGTGTGACGCTATGTCATTATTTTGATAGCTTTTCACCAATATATTCGAAATGATGGTTGGAGAGAGAGGTTAAATCTATTTTTATAGACTTGATAACCATATTAGTTTGCTGTAGTTACGTAAAAAACAATAAAATTAGCAATATCGTCATGGATTTATATTTAGATAATATCACAAAGAAGTTTTTTTTTTTTTTTTTGGCAAAGTTTTTCGAACAACAAAACAAAAATGGTAAAGATGATGTCACAAAAATGTGTAATATGGCATTTTTTTAAATTATGTAAATGAGACAGTGCATAGCAGCGTTAAATTTAATTTTTTTGTTTATTTTAAAGCAGTTCCTGAACATATTCCCTATTTACTTTATGTCAAGGTCATTTCGTTTAAAATCCAAGCTTATAAACTAAAATAATTAAAATTATGTCTTACAAATATTTTGGGAAATAATTTTGAAAAATTTTCTATCCGGAGATATTGATTTTTAAAATTATGTTTATTTGTGTGAGCCAAAAAAAAAAAATCGTAAATTTTGGAAATTGATTCTTGTAGAAACTGAAAATATTTTTGTGTTCGACACAAAATTTTGATTTTTTAAAAAAAATATTTTTTTCGCTCTTCAGGGATATTGACACATTTGTGTACGTTTAATTTTGTAATCAAAATTACCGTTATTTACCTACTATTAGAATAACTTTTAGAATAAAAAAATTAAAAAATTAAAAATTCGCCCCTGAAAAGATTAAAAACTTTTAAATCAGTCAGAAATTTCATCTTATCTTAGATATTGTAATAAAGATTCGATTTTGTATGTAGCTGACTCCATTACTCCCCATTCCCGCCCAAAAAAAACCCTAAGCATTGTGTAATATTTCAAATGACAGAAATGGAAGTGGATCAGGGACATTTTACGAAGCAATCCGATCGGCATTGCTATAGAAAGTCATAATCATAATCAACCCAAAAGGGCAAGGCACAAGATGGAGACCGAAGTAAAGTGATCAGTCTTGGCGGAAGTTGTGCAAGAACTGAAGACATTTGGCCCCAAAACAAATGGCGCCTTTTTGTGCACCTTTTATATTTCCCTGCGGAATAATCCGATTTTAAGGTGTCCGAATTTCGAAATAAATTAATTTAATTTTCTTTAATGGCACCTAGACGAATCCAAAAAAAAAAAAAAAAAAAAACTTCAATTATAGTAAGGTGGGTACGCCTACACATAACAAAATAGAATTTGTCTAATTACAATTTATGCGCTTTTGAAAAACCATGACATATGATCGTCTCATACTCCAATCCCATAATGAATGAATAAACTTTCATGTTTATGAATCGGATAGAGTATAAAGATAATGCTGTTTACATGACAAAATAAACAAAATAAAATCTAACTACTGTACCTACTTACATTATTTCCATCTACTAAAAAAAAACACGTCGGAAAATCCTTTGAAACAAATAAATCTTTTTCATTTTCATTTCAATTAAATTAGAACATTTTCGTGCTTGGTGGATTTAAAAAGTCACGGAAAATTTTATTTATGGCCGTGTGCAAAAATTACATTATTTTTGCAAATCTACTTTAGAGCAGCTCTTAGTGCGCGATATAATAATAGTAGTAGTAGTAGTAGTAACAGAGAGTGTACCTACAAAACATGTGTCATTTCATGTAGACTAATTTATAAGAAAAATATTTTTGATATTGAGCGCTAAAAGTCGCATGACAAGATAATATTATGCGAAGAAAGAAAGAGGGGAAGAAGAAAAAAAAAGTAGTAACGCCATTATTTTACTGCTTTTATGTAATTGAAAAACTAGAAAATTCTCTATAGCAATGCGAAATTAATTCCATTTATTTACGTAAAGATGAGTTAATCTATAGATAAATGGAAATAAGTCGGTTTCTGTTTTGCATTTATTGAACAACAGTAAAATTCAAGGTAGATTCATTGTTCGTTCATTATTCCTTAATTGAATTGCATGAGACCGTGCTAATATGAGTAGAGATATAATAAAATATATAAACTCATCAGATCATAGTGTGCCTTATATTTGTTGCAAAGTCTCCATCAAAAGTCAGCATGTTGTCCTATTGAAGGATGACAACGTTTCAATATATTTAAGAAGTAATTTTAAAGCATAGTGCAAGCTAATCTTGTAAGCGAAATTATGCATTTATAGTTGGTGACTTACTATGGGTACGAGGCTATAGAAACGAGAACCCCCCTCCCCCTTGCTAGGGCCCTGAACTTTTCTATATTTCAGTTTGGAATTTCATTAGTTGAGAAGATAGTCAGAGGCGGTTTCACTGAGAAACAAAAATGCTGGTCAAATACATGCAAAAAAAATGTATCCCAATTTTTTCTTACCAAAGGTTTGAAATCTTTTAAAGCTTCAAAAAAAAAAATACAGCGCTCCCAACTGAATAGGGTCGATATGGGTGTCACCCCTTGACAAAATTCGACCGACATCGAATAGCTTCTTCTCGAAGAAGACAAAACCGCAGAATATGTCGTTTTGGCCAGCAAAAGTCGTCATCGGGTAGGGAGTTTTCTATTAACCCCAATGAAAGTCTGGCAGAATTGATTGATTGATTGATTTCGTTACATTTCTATACCTAAACTAACAACAACAAAATTTTAATGGCAAAATTCAATTATATTATTTATAAGTACGGAATATGGATTGCATATTGCATGCCCTATCTTGTAGCTAAGGATCCGCCACTGTACTCATATCACATGTGACCATAGAAAGGGAAAACAAAATAAACCCTAAGAGCCACAATGAAGAATGACTTAATTAGCCTTGCACGCCACTGTACCAATACCAATACTTAAATCGAGAAGGCATTGAGGAAGAAAACTATCTACAAATCAATGTAACTAATGTTACAATTTCATTAATAATCATCATTTTTTTTTTTGTGGGATAAATGTTTGGAATTTATTAATTCTTCAAACAATATGAAGATATTTTTCAAAGTAACAATAATCTAATTCAAATGTTTCCATCTATAAATTTGAGATAAAACTAATTAAACGCAATGGCGAAGCGTCAAATGAAGCCCCTGAACTGCTGTCTCACCTAAATAAGGTTTTTTGAATTGAATAGGTACGCATTTGATAAATCATGTAGAAAATGGGATCAACAAGATAGTAGATAAAATTCTCTACGATGAGTATGTGTTGCGTAGAAACTATTTTATTGTATGACGTCATCCAAAAAAAAAATGGATTCAAAGAACATCGTTAACACTTAAAGTCCTCGTCACTGCAATATTAGCATTTTTTTATTTTTTGTTTTTTTGTTATAACAAATTTTGATTGTAACCAATTTTCTTATTTCAGCTTCTGCTCTCAAATGTTGGCGATGCTCATCGGACGCATCAAATGCAGCCTTCTGTGATGATCCATTCGATCAAACAATTATAACCGAACAGCAGAGACGCTGGAGTTACGTTGAATGCAGTTTTCCACCAACACAATTGAATCCATACAGCCAGTCCAGCCAAACGAGAGCTGTTTGTAAAAAAGTCAAGCAATTGAGTGAGTATTTCGTTTCATTTTACTATTTGTTGTTGTCCGTATATGTTAGATGAATTCTCAATCAATTCGAATATGATTTATAATGCTCGTATGGTATATAAATTGACAGATATTTATTTATTTTAGGAAAATTATGGATATATGACACCTCACTAGGTTTCCAGTTAACGTTTCAATTGGAACATTTTTTTTTTTTTTTATCGCTTAATTCGATCCTTTTATGAGTGATTTTGGTGTGGTGTTGTATCGTTAGAACATAAACAAGACAATAATGTATTTCTAAAATATGTAATTACGGCCTATAGTAGAAAGTTGTTTTTGATCAATCAACAAAAATTGTACATATTTATTGTCATTGACATATATACCCTATGATTAAGGGTGTGGTACATTTTTTAACAAAACAATGTTGATTTGATAATAAAAACATTAACAGATTCCATTTGGTATCATTGCTGACTATGAAATTGTTCAACTAAATCATTTGTTGTCTTGAGGTTGAGGTTTTTTTTTTTTTTTTTTTTTTTCTTTCAACATTCACGGAATTTAGGCCAAAATCGTATAAATTTAATTAAGAAAAATGTTTATCTGATCACCTTTTTTGCCATTTTTAGCAAAATTATATTTAAATCTGTGCAAAATCAAGCAGTGACATAGTCCGCACAGTATGTGGCAGCAACTATATGTAGATTTTGTTGATAGATAAAGTCTCTATAGATATGTTGTTTGAATTTAAAACCAAAAAAAAAAAAAAATAAAAATCTAAAAAGCTAGGTCACCTTATTTAAGTAACCTTTATGTTGCGTTAACCTAGTTGTTTTAATTAAATTTCGTAAAATTCTTCATTTAATCGGATTTGCATATAATTTTTACGAATTTTCATTTTTTTTTTTTTAATTCTCCACTGTCAGTGGTAACCTGAATTTCGGCTCAATTCGCCACTGCAACTAATTTTGGTTTTTAATATATACCGTAGAAAAAAAATTTGTCATCACTGGTGTCCGTCCATGATCAAGATTTCGGTTGAACGGCTGAAGGTAGAAAGATTTAAATTTTATATGTACTCCTAGAATGAGATCTCTATTGGGTTGAGATGGGGGTAGCTTAATAATTTATTTTGGTGAGACATTTTCATAGAAAACAGTTTCAAAAACATCATATCGATAAAGGATTTCTTAAAAATCGGGAAGTTAGAGTTTTTTCTCAAAACTACATGCAAATTACAGCTAAGGAATGTACGAATCCAACGATGTATAGATGCGATGGTCTATCTCGTTATTTAGTATATTTTTTTTTTCAAAATGAAATTCATTTTTTTTGTTCGGAATTGAACCCATTTTTAGTCATTTCATAGTAAATGTGTGGAGATACATCTCAAATTCTAAGCAAATCACTTAAAATGTTAACAACTTAATTGAAAACGTTAATATTTATCAAATTCGTGAAAAAAAAATTTTCAGTTCAGATTATCCCAATTTTCCCTTACACATTCCTTAGATTTTTAATAAAAATTCCTTAAAAAATTCATATCTCCTAAACTACTGGACCATTGTTAGAAGAACAATTTTATTCCAGTTAGTTCCTTTGAATATCTATCAGAAAATAAATATTTGGCCGACTGGCGATCGTTAGGGTGGCCCATTTCGATAGAAAACTGGTTTAGAAACATCATGTCAGTTAAAGATTTTTTAAAAATTAAGCGTTGAGCCTACACGCAAATTAAAGGTGAAGCATATACGAATCCAACGATGTCTGAGTCTATCGCGTCGTTTAATATTTATTAAAAATTTTCCAAACAGACATTTTTTTTTTTTTTAATTTATTGGCTGTATAGAAAAAATGGCTGAGATACCTAGTCCTAGATACCTAAATCATACAAAAGTATTCATACGGTTATATTATTATCGGGGTAGCCAATTATTTCTTCCTTACTGGTTTTACAAATTTTAGGTAATTATAATATCAAACGAAAAATAGGGTGGATCATTTTCTAACATATGATTAACAAAAATTATTGTTTCTTGTGTATAGTTATTTAAGAAAAGACTCCATTATCTGACTAAGGTCAATGTACTAGCCCACACCAGGTGGTATGTCATACCAACATAATTTAGGCAAATTTTAATTTGTAAAATTCCGACATTTTACATAGATTGAAAAGACTTTATTTAACAAAAAAGTCATTGGCTTTACAAATTACACACAAATTCTATGGAATTTTTTATTAATCTATGTAATTTCTAAAATAAATATTTTATTTGTATTCATTCTTCAATTGTTGGCAAGTTTTTTTTTTCTTTCTAATTTACTGTCATTAATTACTATTTGATCAAATTAACAATAGCTTGTTGTTTTAATTACCTACACAAAGCATCATCATCATCATGTCTATTTTTAAAACGATATGCTTGTTTTGATGTGTGTAGAACTGTAGAGTGACATCCACATGTTACGAAAATGAAAATTTATTTAAAATTCGATGATGAATTGGTTTGGAAGCATTTTCCTTGTAATGTCGGTACTCGGTACATGGTGAAAATGTTGGTTTCGCGTAATTAAAATAAAATAAAAATCAAAATAAGAGAAAATTAATTAACCCCTCGTGGTTGAGCTAGAGTTGAATTATTGAACTTTGACAATTCTCTTGCACTCCTTTTGTAATATTTTTCGCGCTTGCCTACTTTAATTAATTTCATCGACACCCGTTTTCTGTTTCATTTAGTAGAGTTTGAAACTGATTTGAGATAAATGGAAGGGTACTGACATTTTCACCCCTTATGTACAAATTTGCAAATCTCTAGCTAATCATTTAATAATATGAATTAGTTCTAGCTCCACATATTTTTGGGTTTCCATGCTAGCGAACGTTCGTGCTATTGTTGTCGTTTACATTTTTTGATCCACTCGTTGTTTTCGGGTTGCATAATGTGGACTACTATTTTTAACCCACCATTAATCCTTATAGCATCCCATGGAAAATTACTTTAAAATGGGCATTTTCTCACGTTTCTAATATGCCTTAACTTAGCAACGCTTTCTTTTTGTTCTCTACACTATTTGGTTAGCTTTATTTAAATCCTCAATGCAAACAAAGAATTTTGAGGTGGATAACATCTCAGATGTTGACGATATGGAACCACTAGAGATCTTCATCTGACTAACAACTAGTTGATGTCGTATATTAATTTCGTTATAAAAGTACTAATAGGGCATTGTAAGCCCAACAGGCATAATGTCGATTATAAACAGAGCCAATGATTCTTACTGTGCAAAGTGCGACTTAAAGAAGAGAACACCAACGAACGCTTACTTTGTGAGTACCGTATCACATGGACATTCAAACAAGAGTGCCTAATGGCCATACTCGCTTCGTTGGCTCCATAAGAAAGACCAAGCTGCTCGGGAAACCATGAAAACCGAGCGCTATAGCAGATCTTTGGACAGAAGACTAGAACTGGTTCCTATTTTATTTATTTTATATCTTTTGGTGTATCTTCCTTTGTCTGGTGTTGCCAACTCACACTTTTAATATTACTGCAATTAAATTACCAGATCAATTACAGCCAATCACTTTAGATATTCATTTTTATTTTGATATAAAAAAAAATTCTTAACCATTTTGCAAACTATAGTATTATAACCTAACCATAAATTTTTTTTTATATGGTCACATTATGTATAGACACAATCCAAAATCGAATGTAAATTGAAAATGATACTTTCCTGTGATGCAGCCGAGTTTTAATACTAAATCATAGAACAACAACAAAAAAAAGAAAAATTACATTAAATAGGTTCTCCATAAATGATAAAATGTCAAGCAATATCTCAAGTGACTTGTTACTTAACACATTATTTAATATGATCGCGTTCATTAGAATATAAATTACATTTTGTGCATTTATTGCAATTCCAATTAGTATTGCACTGAATTCAACTTTTTTTTTCTTTTTTTTTTTTTGATCTTACATAAATTCAATTCAATGTAAATTGATGCTTTAACTGAAAATTGATGGATCATCTTACACAGCAAGAATTAAAACAAGTTTTAATAAAACGCAATATCAAATGAAATGTTTATTTGAGTCATTGTCACGTTTCTAATATCTACCTACATACATAATAGCGTTGTTTGAGTTAATTTTATGTAGCGGATTAAAATTGAATTGAATTAAGATTAGAATAATGTTTTTGAATAGAAATTATAAATAACATAACGATATTGGAGATAAAGTGTAAAAGTCAAAAAACTTCTTATGGATTGTACAGTAAATTAAATTAAGCACTAGGTCAAACGTCAAAACTGAAAAAAAAATCTGTATGTTGGCAACATTTATGCAGTGGCGAATTGTCTATATATGCAACGTAAACACTGTTAGCTCAAAAAATAATTACATCTATATATCGTGCAAACAATTAAATCTGGATACTAAAGCTTTGATTTACTACTATATCGTGTTAATATAATCCCCTTCAATCGTGACTATTTAAAACCGCAAAAAAAAACCTGTCTTTATTTAGTTTATTTCAATTAATACGAATTAAACATGTTCACGTTGCTAAATTATGAAGAATTTTGTATTTCCACAATTATAATTAGAGCACACACATAACTCTACATTGCATAGCAAAGAAACAAAAAATTCCATAATCGTGCTACAACTAGACAAACATTTATTGCAACTAACTAGATGTAGTATACAATACAAAGTGTGGTGTCCATTGCGCAATTAATCAAAACTAATTACGAAATTATGTACATTTTCCTTGAATTCTATTGAGAAGATTTAATTCAGTTTGTCTTATTTATGAGATTAAATTAAATATGAATGGAAATTGCCATATTACTGGAGATATTTTTCGAATTTCGAAAAAAGGACCAACTATTGATTAATGGAATTTTGTTGTTATTTTGATTTTCGAATACGACTTTATTAAATTTTTTCGTTCCATTTTTCTAGGTTTATAAAGCGACTGTTTAAGGTGTTTTTTATAATTAGATTTTCAACAACAACAAAAACGAACAAATCAAACATGGTATAGAGGAGATGGGGGTACTGCGTATGCCTAAATTTTGATAAAAACCATTTTCATAGAAAATAGATACAAAAATTCAAATGATTTTTTAAAAATTTGCCTCGAAACTACATTGATAAGGAAAAATTTTATAATCGGCGTAACTAATTATTTCTTCCTTACTGGTTTATTTTTAAAAATTTTTTAGACATTTTTGTTTTTTTTCTCTTATCTTGTGGAATTTTTTAAGCGAATTTTCGAAAATTTAAAAACATGTATGGACACCGTTTTATTGAATTCAATTACATGACACGCAAGCATAAACGAAAAAATCCCAAATATTCAAGACAGTATTTAAAAATTGGACATTTTCGATCACAAGAATTTTTTTTTTTTATTTGAAAATCAAATTATTAACCTATCGACATTAATTTCTGTTCACAGTTAATGACAAAACAGTTGTATCCCGTTCCTGTTTCTGGGAAGACATTAATGCCGCCCGTGACTCATGCTTCAGTGCAAACACTCCGTCCTACATTAAAACCGAATACTGTGAAACATGTACCACCGATGGATGCAACGGTGCTGCCCAATTTGGACCAATCGCAATACTTGTTGCAGTGCCGGTTGCGATTGCGAAAATTTTAGTTTTGTGAACGTAGTATCTGTTTAAGGAATAATTTTTTTTTTTTTTTGTAATTTATTTAGTTTTTAATTTGTATACTAATTAAATCTATAAAGAGAAAAGGCAACTATTTTTTAAATATCAAAAATTAAAAAAAAAAAAAAACAAAAAAAGCTTTAATACACGCAATCTACCTTTGTTTTTGTAATTATGTAATAATATAATGCATTTTTTTCGATAAGCACCACCACTGAACAATGAACATTACCAAAAAAAAAAAAAATAATACGTCCGTTTTATAACACAAAAATGTACTTATATACAATTTTTTAACCAAACAAAGTCACAGTTGCCTTAATTTTTTTTTAAATTTAATTTTGTATGTATTTTTGGCGCTCTTTTTAAAATGAAAAAAAAAAAAAAAATTTACAACAATAAAATTATTCTGAAGCACCCTGTTTAGAAAATATTTATATTTAGATATTTAGAATAACAAAAAAAAAAAAAAAAATACTGCAATTTATAATCTTTTTACTCAGTATATTGGATATTATAATTCTCGATCAATTGGTGCACTTTTAAAATAATTTTAATTTTTTTTTTAGAGTATTTTACAAAACAAAAAAATTATTAAATTAATTTCTAACACCGATTAAGTATAATTTTAGATGGTAAGTGTAATGATGTAAAAAATTGTTGTATTTGTGTTGATGTAAATAAAAAATATTAAAAAATCAATAAATTTTGTTCTACTCACTCCACTACAAGCTATAGGGGTACAGAAAGAGAGAAACGGAATACATCTACGACCATAGAAACGACGCTGTATCTAATAATACTGCCAAGAGTGGATATCAGCCTTTTTAACAGAAATATGTCCTAATAAAATGTAAATTTACACACACACACAGGCAGCCAGAAAGGTTTTATATGGCTGCGAGGTGACTCGACAGGCTTACGTCTTCTACTGGCTTCATTCATCAATTTATTTACGATTTCATAATGTAAATTACAGAATTTATAAGGGGGCCGTTATAACGAAGACAAATAAAATATAAATAAACAAAAGTCGACAGTTAGGCATCTAATCCAACTACAACAGCCAAGCCCTCGACTTAACATTGGTTACTGGGGTGGTTTGGTTTCTGGCATGCCCAGAGGTATTGACGTTTGGCCGGCCAGCAAGAAACATCAGGAAAATTGTACAATCATCCTACCTGCAAGATATGAGGCCACTGGCTGGCTGGCTGGAGAATAGACGAGGCAAAGTACAAGACTGGTCTAAAACAGCTTTATATACCACGGCAATAACCAAAGCTATTGACGGCTACATTATTAAAAAAGTCCCCTGGGGTCTTACCCCCCCCAGCCTCCGACGAAGAGAGGACAGCTACCGAGGACACTTTTACAACTCAAATTTGGGTGGTCCAAAATACTACGCAGTTGCTTGCATTAAATCGACCAAGAAATTGCCGACGATTGCCAAACATGTAGCGGCACCTCACACTCCATCTTTTTAGCTATCCTCAGTGTTGTACAGGCCTGACAACCGAGGATCTTTGGCCTCGTATTAAAGTTGTAGCGGAGTTTCTCGGCCTCGAAACAGAGAATTGACCGACAACACTAGTCGCTACAACAACAACCTAACATTGAAACGAAACTTCAAACGAGGAACATTTAAATCAACGTACTGATAATTTTTAGGGTTGAAACCTATTAACCGTGTTATAAGAGGGATACCTGTATTTGGTTCTGTGCACGGTTACTTTCCATCTTTGTGACGTGGCCTGCCCATCCAATTCGCTGTGCCTCCTTAATGAACCTTACCGCATCATTACCGTTTATCAGTTGGAATAATTCATCATTGGATCTTTTTTCGGTTCTTCTTCTTCGGTTGGTTTATCAAAAATTGTGATTGGACTTTTCAACATCTGTCATATTTAGTTTCTTGCGGTCACCTTCCTGAAGTAAAAACTAAAGAGCAAAAAAAAAGTATAGGCTGGAAATTAGAAATTACCTCCTAAATTCTCTCGTTAGATCCAACCTTCTCGAGGATACAATTACTTCCTTCCACTTGGCAACACTGATTGGACGAATAATACTCTGGAAACTGGAAGAACGACATTTCTTCGAAGTGTGTTCAATGGGATTTGTGGAAAAAGGTTCTAGATTTGTAATATTTGCTCCTTCCTGCTAGAAAAAAAGTCAACAAATCACATGTCGATCAGAAAAGACCGACAGCCCTTCTCTTGCCGATGATTTATGACCGCGTAATATTCAAAATTAATTTTTGGTAAGCCGAACACGTCTAGAAAGGCATTCGCTGTAATATTCAAATAAAAAAAATTAAAAAAAAATTCCATAACATAATTTTACAACTTACCTAATGTGTACTCATATAAAAGAAAGGAAGAAGAAGAAGAAGCAGAGGAAAAAACGCCTATTGACTACCAAAACATATTTAAGTCGTTTCGTTGTTAAATAATCACGTGAACAAACGAAATATCAAATAGAAGAGTGAAGGAAAAAACATTTACTACATAATCTCATTAAATCATATTCCCATTCAATGACGGATCTTAAACTTATTTCATTACATACACACAGTTCATTAAAAGGTTAATTAACCAAATAATTGAAAAAGAAAAAGAATTATTCAATTTAATTTAGAAGAATAGAAGAAGAGAATCTCTTGCGCATGAATTAATGATGCACGCATAACAGGAAAATGTAATTAATAAAATTCGCATTTTGTAGTTCAATTATTTTGTTGTTGTTATTATTGTCGTCTACTTACATATCATAAGTGGGAAGAGAAAAATTTGGCTGGGAACTCTTTTTGAACGGAGACAATATCTTTCGATTGATTTAACTTAAGCGATTTGTATCATTTTTGTTGTTGCTTATTATACTTAAAAGTATTTAATGAAATTAGAACGAACATTCATACAAGTCACCCAGAAAATTGCTTAAATTAGATAGAGATGTAGACGTGTAGAGTGTGTTCTACGTTGGTATTATCTTAACGGTCTCTAGGGTGTAGGGCCAGGCTTAAAGTTCGGCCATTAATCATTCTATTCGCTTCGTCCTTCTGATTTAGTAAGTTTGATAAGCCTATCTGTACTGGGTTGTAATTTCTACCAATACTATGAGAACCGCCTCTGCAATATAAAATTTTTAAGCTAATTTATTTTATATCTCCTCTGCCTACCTCTATGGTCATCTGGAAGTTAGGGGAGATGCGACGGCCAAAAAATTGCCATAGAAATATTGGTCGGGGGACACCCTATATCGACCCACCCTCCACCTCACTGCAATTCTCCAGCTCAGTAACCTGTATACAAAAGTATAGCCACCTTTGACATGTCTCTTCTAATCGTACGAATAATTTAACGATGGCCAGTAAAAGGCTCTCCTCTAGAGATGGCGCATTCTTCAATCACGGCGCTTTCTTTATGGAATTCGCTTCCATTCCATATAAAACCCATAGGAAGTTTCAAATGGGCTAGTTTTAGTTTTTCTTCAAGTCTGTAGTTTTGATTGTGGTTCTTATTCTCTAATTTTCTATATTTTGTTACTTGACTGTTGAGGGTTGGGCGGACAAACAGCTCCAAGTAGTATTGTAGTATTTATCTTTGTAATCAATTATTTCTTCTTTTTGTTTTTTTTTACTGTTATGAATTTTATATTATATTGTTAAATGTGTTATTACGTCGTAGATAAAATTAAAAAAAAAAATTTCGGATCATGACGTAATAAAAAATGTCAAATATAAAAGTACTAAATACGGGTTAATTACGGAATTACAGATTACTAATACAATTTTTAGCTATTTTTATTAATTAAATTAATAAAAGTCTTCAAAAAATAAGTTATATTTATTTTATTTTGACATTGCCATCAATAAAAACTCTTCTCTTTCTAACATACTAAATATTTCCGTTAATATGACTTGCATATCATTAATTATTCAAAAATTGTTTATATAGAGTGGTCATTATTCTCAATTTACTGTTAAGGCTGTAGAATTATTATCGATTTTATAAACGCCAATAAATACATTCTATATATCTTTTGAATATATCTGAAAGAGTATAAGTCGAGTTATACTCAAATCGATATTTTGTTTTTATTTTGCTCC
>JANSTT010022537.1:0-34784 GCA_026745375.1 Platyura marginata | reverse complement strand
GTCGTGAGCGGACACTGGAGGGAGGGCCTGGCGGCCCTTGCGCGGGCGGGGGAGGGGGAGGGAGGGGGATACAGCCTACTTTTACTTAAAACAAAAAAAGAAATATTCTGATCTAATAATCCAGAAAAGTAGCGATAAGTTACTATTTATTGTCCAATATAAGTCATTTTAATATTTAGATAATTAAAATTCAGAAAATTCATAATTTAAATTATTCAAAATTCAGACATTTCAAAAGTCATAAAGATTAAAATTTAGATTAAATAAAGATTCCACAAACTAAATATGTGAATTATTTGTTTCATTTTTGGTTTTAATGAGGTATTTCATAGCATTTAATTTTCAAGCTTATTATTTTGCACAACGCAAACTCTTCCCAACTTTTGCAACTGTCGTTATTTCCAGTCGATATTTTCAGAAAATATTATCATTTAAAAATAGAGAATAATGGCATTCATAGATTTCTCTTATATATTATATATTCATAGATTTCACCATATTTTGGTTGGTGTGACGCAAAATGGCGTCTCTTGAACCAAAGTACCATCTGAAAATCTTTGTAGAGCGTAACAGAAAATTGTGAATATGGAATAACACAAATAACGCATGTTTTAATTTTATTACATGGTTTGGATTTATTTTTTTGTGCCATCGGTAATTTTTGTGCCATCGATCAATTTTAAATCTCCGAACATTGAATCGGAAGATAAGGATGTGATGTGCAAGTAAGAAACCTATTTATACATATTGTACATATTATACAGGGTGTCCCAGCATTTGAGGGAAATACTTTCAGACGTGTTCCCGCGATCGATTTGAGCAAAAAATTGCACCGGAGGGGTAGTCTATAATTGACCGTTGGGTAGGTGGAGTGATTTTAATTTTGAGGGATCAAAAACTACGTTTGTGCTTATAACTTCTAACTTATAAAAAGGCTAGGAAATCCACATTTTTAGGTTTAATTTAAAAACGAATGCCCCCTCTCTTATTTTCGGTTTAATAATTCCACATTCATGGCACACTGTTGAAAAAAAATTACGGTAAACTTTAAAAATGGAAAAAAATTTACGAAATCTGAAAGAAAAAATTCAATTTCTCAAAATTTTCCATAATTATCATAATTTTTTTCCTTACACAATTTGAAAAAGTAAACTTAAAGGAACGACCTAAAACTGTCCACTTACCGAGTATGCTTTGGATATCCTTTTCTCGTACATACGTTTCGGTGTATACTGTAGTAGTATATCTCCCGTTAACCGCCGAAAGAATAGCTCCCACTCACGATTACTTTTAGGTTATCTACAGCCTCAAATAGAGTATACTGTAAGTTTTCATCTTCGGAAGGGTATCCAAAGTATATACAATGTTTATACTTTTATTGGGTATCCTTATTCTTTACTGTTTGTGTATACCCGGTGGATATACTTTCAGCGGTGCTATACGTTAAATGCTTACTGGAATTATATGTGTATAAACATCAGTCCTAAAAATATTGTCTGAGCGGCCACAGTGATCAGAGCAACATTTAAGTTTTTTTTCTTCGAATATTCGTTCGCATAAGGAATAATGCATGCAATAATAGGTGTGCAATGAATTAGATTGATGTGAGTTAGGTCGAAATCGTCTAACAAAAAAACAAAACGACCGTTAAAGTGGGATTATTAAATATCATTAAAAGTAGTTATCAAACAATTGGTTATTATTTTTTTTTAAAAATTAAATGACATAAATGTTCATCCAGAAAAACTATAATTTTCAGTTAAATAGCCGATTAACTTTTTATTTAATAGCAACCTACCCTTGTCATTTTTGGCCGCAGTTATATCTGTCACAGAATTGATTATTGTCAACAACAAAACTTATTGAAATGAAAAAAAAAGACAAACAATTGAACCATGTGCGATATTATATACATTTGCATAATAATATTAAAGTCAATCATCCCCCCCTTTTTGTTTTAAAATTTACATATTGACATTTTTTACCATTATATTATATATACCTACTTATGTACAATTGTACATATATGTATATATCAAGAGAAATGTATCGCACTTTTTAATAGACAATGACCCTTTTGCCCATACATTTTCCGCGCAGTTTAAACATTGCGCCAAATATATACGTATAGTTAATAGCTGGCATTTTTATTGTCCATATGTGACATAGGTACCGGCGTGGTATATACGTTGCGCAATGCAAAGGACCGGCTATCATGCGATCTTAATTTAAGGGTAGCCCGAACATTATGATATTAGTGTAGGACAATTTGAAACGCGTGTTTGTTGATTACATTAAACAGAAGAACATTTTTTTTTTTTTTTGGTTTGTATTTATTGTAAATAACGTTAATAACTGAATTAATAAATTCTGTATTGTCGTTTGGTCAGTGGGAATGGCATATGACAGTTTATACATACTGTTTTTAAATTAATAATTATTTCAATTTTACAACATATTGAACATACATTAAAATAAATTGATGTAGAAATATGCTCAGTGAATTGTAAAAAAAAAAACTCCATTTATTTCAACGATTATTATTCAGACTGACATACAGAAATAACAATTTTATCTAAAAAATATGGAAGAAACGGCCTATGGGTAACGCTAACGTAACGTAACGTAACGTATGTATAATACTTTTTTTTTGGAGCCAAAAATTGCATACTGCTTTTTTCTCCAAAATACTGTTTTTATACTGAGAAAAAAATACCAAAATTTAACGCTTAGAAATTCAAATCTATCCATCGCGATGCAAAACGTCAGAGAACTTGGACGTCAGACAAAACACGAATTCAACGCCATTCTGACCGTCAAATGTAACCTGAAATATCCATGCGTTGATTTCTATAAATACCTCAAAACACACCCGGAATTACTGCGTCAAATTGCTTCCAAAGACAAATACAAAAATAAAACCAGTAAAGAAGGAAAAATTGGCGACGCCGATTATAATATACCAGTATGAGTACTTGTTTATTTATAACTTTGTGCGTGTCTATTTTGTCTGTACAATAAGTATAATTGGGTAAATTGAATACAAAAACACTTTTTTTATTCTCTATCATTTTCGTCATATCCATTTTTTCCGCAATCTACATAAATACTTTTCTTAAAAAAACCCTAGAAATTCAATAAAATTGATTGTAGCGCCATAACGGTAGATTGTACAACTTTTTGTCTGTGAATGAAAACTTCATTTTTTTATTCTCTATAATTGTTGTCATATACATTTTTTCTACATTTTGACTACCTTTCGAGTAAATGAATGGTTTGTATCAAAATTAGGTGAACACTGTACCACAGCCTCTCCTATTTTTTGTCCGATTTGCTCCAAAAACAATAAGGGTCTTACTCTAGGACTACATAGTAAACTGTCAGCTTTCTAGCTTCAGCCGTTTGGCCGGAATCTTAATCACGGACAGACGGACGGACACGCATATTTCGACATAGAATTTCACGAGAAAGACAATGGTGTTCAATTTTTTTTTCTACAATGAGTATTAAGGGGCGTTACAAACTCTGCAAACGTTACAAACAAAAAGTTATAATACCTTTGTTAATACGGGTATAAATAGAAAAGGAAGACGATGATGGAAATGAATCGACCGGTTGTTAATTTGGTTTTTTTTTTGTTAATTTTCATTGAATACAAAGTATACTGCGAAAAATACTACTTTTCCAAATCAATTTACTTCTTTTTTTAAATTTTTTTGTTAAATATAATGTTTTTGGTCCGAAAAAAGATACGAGCGTTATCTATGGGAGAAAACGAACATTTACGGTGAACAATGGTTTTTTTGGGTTACCAGAAATCTATTTTTTTTCGTTTTTGTTATTTTTTCCTTATGAAAAACTCAGATGTGTAGGTCTCTTTTGATTGTTTGTTTCTTATAAAACATTTTTCGTTTTAGTTAATAAACAAACTATATATTTCGCTCCTTTTTTTGGAGCTTCCTCAGGAATAATAAAAACATAATAATTTTCGAAAAAGTCGAGAGGTAAACTACACATAATTTAACTTTTTTTTTTCATTCTAATTGCTCAATGCAAAATATGGTGATGTGAATCTCTTCAAATTAAAAAAGCTTAATCGAAAGAAACATCAATGTTGTGGAGTTTTATTATTTTTTTTTTAAGTTTACATAATCTGATAACAAAGTTTCAAAAAAGGTGGATATAAAACCAAAGGGAAAGGAACCATTTTCTCTACGTATCTATTTAGTAAATAAAGTTGTAGAACAAACGTAATTCTTCACCTCTTATTCTACATCTTCAATCTTTTGTCCATCTCAATTAGTTTAATGGTATTAAGTTTAATGGTAATTAAATTTTTATTAGAACGAAAACCGAAGAACTGAAGAAAAAATTGGATTATTTTCTTAATGATCTTCCAAATTCGAAGTAAAACCGATATGCTAATTCTTAATAATAAAAATAGAATAATAACAACAGACATATTTTAGGCAACATTTTATTATCAAATTTTTTTAGTGGTTTTTTGAGAAAATTTTAAGAAAATTATCAAAGTTCATACATACGACATCAAATGGAGATTATTTTACAACGAAACGAACAAAAATTATGTGTAAATTATAAGTTTCCCTCTGGGCGACCATCCTAAAGTTTATTGATGTTATAGAATGGTAAAGGGCATGCCAAGGATATCTAACGGGCCCATTTATGGAGGCCTAAGAATCTAGAGGGCGCCCACCCTATCCTTATACTTACTAACTAACTAAATTGCATTTTAATTGATTTATTAGTAACCAAATTTTAATATTTAATTCGAATTTTATTATCCATCCATACATAGTATAGACTTACACCCTTGTACAATACTATACAATACAAATTATATAAATTACATCTATTATTACATAAATTACGTTTAATATTACTATTATTTCTACGTGCACCTTAATTATCGCCTTTCGTTATTTAAATATTAATGAACATAAAATAAATGTCGCGCATATAATCGTACATAAGTACATATATGTATGTGTATGTATAAATCTATTAGTAGTAGAGATATACACCATTAACAAAATTTAAGGGTTAAATTGAAACAATTGAAACCCTAATTATTTGTGTATATTATATAATGAATATAGCTTAATAAAAAGGGGTATCGTTAAAATTAGTGGCGGTGGTATTTATAATGTAATTTTAATTAATTTACGTTCGTTACGTAATTAGAGAATATTATGTGAATGCATTTTACGTTATGGGAAATTGATTTGAACATAAGAACGTAAATAAGTATTTAATACATACAGTTATTATATCGAATCGATTATGTATGTATGTATGCATGTGTGTGTACATATGGTTCGATAAAAATTGTTCAAAAACTACTAATTACATATATAATCTATAAAAATAAAGATATGTAAGTTAAGTACCTATGTATATTATAATATATTTTTACGTTAGTATGTATGTTGATTGTTGAATCAAATAATTTTTGTTTCCACACTTACACGACATGATAATAGTTAATACATAATCATTTATAGAAATAGACAAACAGACTGCTATAAATAAATTTCAAGCTTAGCTCATCGCGTTCTATATTTGTGTGCACAATTAAGAAATATATTTTCAATTGTCAGGATGGCCGAGCGGTCTAAGGCGCCAGACTCAAGAGAAAATCTTTCCTATGCGAAATAGGTTCTGAGTGTTCTGGTCCTCTCTGAGGGCGTGGGTTCAAATCCCACTTCTGACATAACTTTTTTTTTTTTTTTATTGATCATTAAATAAAAATTTTTTTTTTTTTTTTAAACATTGAATTTGCGTTCTCCAAACAGTATTTTGTTAAACAACGAAGTGTAACGGCAGTTTTGACATACACATATATGATACAATACTGTGGGACATAGTTGTGTAGCACAAAAGTATACGATCACATGATCACTATGACTATGACTTTTAAAATCAGTGTTGAAAAATGGAAAAAAATGTTATAAGCACCAACATATTCTGGTTGTATTTTGTGTTGTTTATATTTAGAGTAATATTTTTAGTTTTTAAGATTAGTTAGTAAGATTGATCATTTTAATGTTTTATAGTAGATTACATAAATTTTACTTAAATTCAATTTTAATGTTATAATATTGAATAATTAATATTAAATAGATTAAATAAATAAAATAAAACTATTGTTAGCCGTTTACCTAAAATGTATTGTTTTTAGTTTTTAGAGGTTCTTGTCGGACGGATGATAGAAGATCGTAATTAGAGCAATAAAAGAATTAAATGTAAAACCACATACGTGGAGTATTCTAATTTTTTAATAGTTATCTTAAAGAAAGTAGTGAACCAAAATTAATTATATAAAGAATATTAAAGATATAACAACAAAAAATATATCAATCTGGAATCAATAATTCTGTGTGAAAACCCACCAAATTACATCCCCAACAATTCATGTACAATAATTGTACATTTATGAGATAATTATGTGAACAGAATTTCTTATTCTCGTCCATATGAACGAGTAGTGTGTGATAATCCGATATTAATTGGAGCTTAAGGAAACACACATTCAATATTAGTCCTTAGAAAATATGGTGTCTCTCTAAATAGATAGTATGTTTAGTCAAACGGAAACTAAATAATGAGATTGTTTTTTTTTTTGGTAAACAATTTCCATCTAACTATGTATATACGAGTAGGTACTACTTATATATTATCATGTATTGTAGACTTAAAGATGATTGTGAGAAATAACATTCCATGTAAATTGACATTTTATTTTGTATATAGTCAATAACGATATATACAGAATTAGTAGGCTTCAGTAAAACTAGAGATTCAATATTGTCTAATTATGTACCAATTACTATATGTAAGTACTTATGTATGTATGTATATGTATTGAATTTAGCAGTTCACATTGAAACTAAGTTTATAGTTGGAGATACACATGTACTATGTACCTACATACATATATGTATGTATGTATGTATATTGTATATATAGAATTTAATTTATCTACTTTATAGACTAGGGTACGGACGGACAGATAACGACTCTTTATCCAAATTTAATTGTGAATGCTTTCATAAATTTTTCATTTTTAGAAATCGTTAACCCTTTAGGATCCAAACGGCGTCTATTTTTAGGATTAACCTTTAAAAATAAACTAAGATCATAAAGAAAAAAAATGACTCTCTGAACAAATTTTATTGAATTTTAGTTTTTTTTTTTGTTAATATAAACCTTTAAAGGTTAACTTTTTCCAAAAATTGTATTTGATAAAAATTTGCTGGATATATGTTAAATAAAATAAAAATTCAAAATTTCAAAATCACATCTTATTAATAATATTAAGAAAATGTTGTCGCTTTTTAAAAAAAACCAGCAAAAAAATTCGTTCTAGATTTCAAAAAAATTCCCAAAGTGTTATTTTTTTTGTTGAATAGTCCCTTGATGAGTGGATCATTAATTCTCTAAAGCCGCGCCATTGCTAAATCACATCAAACGATCGATGAATATTTTTAACAAAAATGGGCGGTGCGTACATTACTAAATAATAGCAAAATGAACAAGAAGAAATCAACCAAGCAGAACATAAAATCTAGAATCGATTTTCACATAGAAAATAGAAAATTATCAATGAACATGTTTAAAAATGAAAGTATGAATCATAATTCAATACAGAAAAGAAAAGAACAGAAAAATTAAATGTTCCCTTCAGTTGTTTGCCTTAAAGAAGAATCTTTGCACCAGTAAAAAAATAACAATAATTTAAAATAAATGAGATAAAAAAAAATTACATAAAATAAAATTTCTCTGTACGTAATAATAAGGTGCGTCCCGTTGTGCAATTGCATTTGAATCAAACGCACGCAACACAATGTTTCCTTGTATCCATACGGAATAGATTACCTATCCTACATCATAGTTATGTACAAGAAAGGTATCCTTACCTTACCTACATTATATAAAAAAAAATATATTTTTGCTTCATCAAATCTGTCAGCAACATCATTACTTTATTGAAGATAATTTAGGATATTGACAATAAATATTGAATAAAAATGACGTTGAGAAAATTTTGTCCATAAATTATTTGTTGGGAATGCTGGGTAGTTTTTTGCCCATCCGTAATTCGACAATAAATATTAAATTAATTATGGGTAAAAATATGTAGGATGTAGCAGTAAGCAGTTGATAAAAATTGATTTATTTAATAAAAAATGTTGTGTGTGTTTCGTCGTTATTCCAGATCCCAAATAGATATATTCCGTGACTACTTCAAAATTGTGATCATTAAGGGTAATGTTTCTTTCATTCAAATGAAAGAAACACTCGAGCATCTCCCCTGTTCCTACCGCGCTTTTGCGAGACACAGAACTTTAGGGAACTACTTTCTACACAATCTGAGAGCGGTAACATGGGGAGCTTCATAAGATTCGCAGTGGAAACAGGTGTAGTAGGGGCGACGTAGGCAACTGCAAGTGGTAAAGATATGGACCCTAGATGGCCTCTGCGAGGCGCAAAGGTCGCCGCCTCTACAAACTACTAAGGGTAATGTTTTGTCCGATCCTATAGATAGATCCTTAGATTTCTGCTAGATACCATTAATATGGTTTTGTTTTTGTTTATTTCTAGCCCTATTTCCTTTGCTCTTGTATCCAATTTGTCCAGGATGTCAACTATTTGCCCACATTTTTGTCATCTATCTCAGATTTGATCGCATGGAACATTCCAGCGATATGTTAAACAGGGTTGGAGCTAGCCTTAGTCTCCTTGTTTAAGTTCTTTTGTTACTCGGAAAGTTTCCGTCTGTTCGCTATTTGGACGTTCTGTTAGAATCTGTTAGAAGCCCTAATATCCGATCATCATCTTTTTTTTCTAAACAAATAAATTAGTCGAGACTGTCGGGTCTAAAATATAAAGCAAAATGATAAAAGAAGAATTACGATATAAATTGGTAGGAGTTGTATAGCTGTAAAAGCTCAAGTCTCAAAGTCCTAATATCGAAACATTGAGACATTGAAAATAATAATTTCATTAGAATTAGAATTAGATGCAAGAGCCCACTTTTAGTGCCGAGTTCTTTTTGAATAGCTTGGAATACTTGGTTTCCAGAGTAGTTCTATAAAATTCAATTAATTTATATTTCTACTGTTGGTATCCCTCTTGCTATGTATTTTGATATTTTTCTATAGAATAAATTTTTTTAGAGATTTCTTCTTTGATGACACGGCCCTACATTGATCTTTATTTTATTTTTTGCGCTCTTCAAATCAATTCTATTAAAATTATTTAGATATTCTTATTCACTTCACTTTTTGTTTGTCCACTATATCGAACACACTTACGGAGGACACAAATAAAAATATTTTACACCAACTATATCTACCCTTATATTTATTCTATTAAGTGAAAGTCTAGAAAATTGCGCAATGGCCTGAAAATAATAGTCTGTGACCATAACGAAATTTGCAGGTCATTCGCACGTAATTTAAAAATTCAACTTTAATGGACTGACTATCTCTAATGTTTTTTTTTTTTTTTACTATCGCCGGGTATACTCTGGGTTGTCATTTATCATCAAAGAACACACCTCTATATTGTGTACTTAATGCACATTGCACAAGGAACAATAATATGGGAGATGCAATAATGAATATTTTATAGAGACACATAGTGAAAGTATTTTATGACAACCCTGTTTCCTTGATTATGATGACATATTTATGATGTAGCTGCTATAGTAGGAATCATGATCAGTCAAACGTAAATTTTTTTTTTCTTTTTCTGGAATTTAACCTTTGGTTTGACACTGCCATAAATACCGTCCCTTAGAAAGTGTTTTAACGGTGGGATGACATTTTTACTATAATACTTAGGTTATATTCTATAAGACTATGGCGACCGTCACATTTATATAATAGGGGCAAGAAATTTGGTGGTTGATTATTATGGTCACTCTTCAGCGATTTTGTAATATTTCGGTTTTATTGATTGCGTTTTATGTATACCTAAATGGTTTTCACTTAAGCGACATTTCTTTGGAATGATTTATTATTGTTAATATTAGGACGGAAGAATGCTACATTTCTATGCACAGGGCGTCGATCAGCGTCTATGCTACAAAAAAGTTTCACGATGATTATGCAGAAACCTATACTGGGCCGATTTTCACTGATCTTGATCTTGAAATTATCACTTCTAGAACCAATTTTACAGAATTTCCAACTTTTTAATTTTGATGTACTATTTATTTGCAGGACTTCTATTTATTTCTCGATTACAAAAACTTTAAATTAATGGTTGGTGAAATATTTTTTTTGCTGATAGATATTTGAAGCAGCTAACTGGAGAAAAAAAGTTATCCGAAAAATGGTCCAGTAGTTTAAGAGAAATAATTTTTTCTTAATTCTAAAGGATATGTAAGGGAAAATTGGAAAAATTTGAACAAAAATTTTTTCTTCTAAATTCAATAAATTTGGTTTTTAAATTAATAGTTTTAACATTTTTAATTGATTTATGAACATTTCAATTGATTTTTATGGATTTTCCCAGTATTTCCACACATTTACATAGAACGTCTTGTTAATATTCTTATGATTATTGGTGAATTTTCTTATAGATCTTTCACTAAATTGTTTCTAATTTTTTTGAATTTTGAATTGTAATTAAAGCAACTAAGTAAAAATACACTTTTTGGCTTATACGTCAAAAATACCGCATGTCATTTCAACGGCGTCGCACTATATAGTTATAGCATAGCACTATATCGTACATGTGGACAGAATCAGCGTACTGGACTCATTAATATCGAAAAACTGATAGCGCCAATGAATTTGCCATCTATAGCTGAGCAGTTGTCCTTGAATGTTGAAAAAACAAACAAGGTTTAATGAATCCATTTTGAACGTAATCTTAAATAAATAATTTAAGAAAAATAATCGCTTGATTTTAAGTCTAACTTTAACACCTGCACACCTGACACTGTTTGAGTCTATAATTCATAAAGAAAATTGATTAACTATTATTTATATGTTTTTCTTGGGTATCCTTTGGATTAATGCACCTTTCCCATTATGAGATTAAAATATTTGTAAAATATTATGCTCAACAACGACCACAGTGGTCACCTGCTCCTTCATTGACAATGAACGGCTTTCCTTAAGTATATTATTCAATTTAATATTTGCTAATTAAAAACATCTCTCACCTTTATGAATAAATATTACCAAGATGCCAAAAGAAAAAAAAATTATTTCTAAAAAAACATCTTCCCAAAATAATTTTCATAACAAAAATACTCATTTCCTTGATCCGCAAAAGGGAACACCGTCAAAGGATTGAATTTAATCCGAACGGTAATGCGGATCAGCAAATACCTACATCATATACAAAATTGTTATGAATGAGATCGATTTAGTTTGCTTAAATCTTATGTTAATTTCCATATTTGAAATATTCAGTATTAGTGGATTATCCTTTATGATTTTTTTTAGTTGTTACTTTAACAACCCATACATACATATAATAGTATAGCAGAAGACGAACCAATGAAGATTAACCAAATTCAATATGCGTTTGATCATGTGATCGTGGAAATCACAAAGATTTTTTAATCAGAATAAGGGAATATAATTTGAATTGATTATTAAAAATAATTAATTATTAAAACCAATTCATTATAACAAATTTTAAATCTATAGAATTAATTAATTAATTATTATTATTAACACTTCATTGTAATGTCAAGCACACAATTTACTTTAACTATCAAAAAACATGTCTTTTAATTGCTACTTTACACCCATGACCTTAAAATTAACGAGCATAAGTCGTACGTCTACATTCTATTAACATACTAGCGCCCAAATTATTATTGCGTGGCTATTTTTGCAAAACCTTTGAACATTTTGCTTATAGGCAGTGCCGCATTAACCAAAAGGCCTCTGCTATTTAGGGGCTATGCGAAAACGGATCAATATAATATGAATTTGATTTAATTTTGTTTGACAGTGAGCTTTTCAAAATATAGAAAAAATAATAAATGCAAAAACCTATATTAATATTAACTTTAGTATACACAACTTTGGTATAACACCGCATTGTCCTTCTCGTGAAATTCTAAATCGAAATATGCATTTCCGACCCTCTGTCCGCGATCAAGATTCCGGCTAAACAACTGAAGCTAGAAAGCTGAAATTGATAGTTTATCTTGTATACCTAGAGTAAGATCTCTATTTTTTTTGGAGTAGGACAAAGTATAGGGGATGCTATGGTACAGTGTGCACAGAATATTGATATAAACCATTCATTTATTTCAAAGATATTCGGAATGTAAAAAAAATGACAATAATTATAGAAAATAGAAAAATTAAGACTAAATTAGACTAAAAAGTTCCACGACCTACCGTTATGGCGCTGCAATTAATTTGATATAATTTCTAAGGTTTTTAACCAATTATAAAAAGAAAAATTAAATTCAACATTTCAATTATAAAAAAATGATATTAAAATTGTTTAATAAGTAATTTCTTATTTATTAAAAAAGTGTAGAAAAAACCTGCAGATTTAGGTTTTCCGATAACTTTTCAGTTTTTTGCTTATCTGAAACATTTTACTCAATGGCGTATAGCTCCATTTAATAATAACACGACGATATGTTCTGCACAAATGTTTTAAGTGCACTTTTGGGTAAGATTGAGTTAACTGAATTTTCCAACCGTTAACATGTTACCTGCCTAGTGTGCAGTTTTTGTAAGTGTGTAACCAATAATACCGGCTCAAGATGCAAAAGGTTGCAATTAGATAGATTACTTTAGTTTCACTCATTTTGTTATTTATATTGGCCGCTCGGTAAACGAGAATTTAATGAATCTACCTTAAAGTATGGTCGGTTTGTTAAAATTGAATTGTTTTTTATTTTTGTTTATATATTTTGAATATATTATTGTTTGTTTGTTTTATAATATTTAATAAATTTTGTAAATTTTTTTTTTCAATGTACAATCAAGTGACCAGATAATTTTCGAAAGGGCCCATTGATTTTGCTAGCCTAAAGGCCTCACAAGACTTAATGTGGCACTGCTTATAGGTATTATAAATATATAAATTTATCAAAATGTTCTTATCAATTGTGATAAGAGGGTATCCTTGTTGTATGTTGTCATACAGGTCTTAATTTGCTTGTCCTCAAATGAGAATACTGGGCGCTAATGGGTTAATATCATTCTATATAAAGAACAAACAAATAAATATCACGGATTTTGTTTTTTTTTTGGTTTTTTGATTTTTTGCCTATGCAATTACTATAACTAAACACATTAATTGTTGAAATATTTTAATAAAGATAATTTTGATTTAAAATTAACAACTAAAAACTAATTTTTCAGGAAAAATATGTTAAATTCTTCGAAAAGTAGATGATTTTTTCGATATTTTGTTAGAAAACAAAAAAACAAAAAATGCATTAGAAATTAATTAGAAATCAAATTTTACTAAAAATAAAAATATATTTTGAAAAATATTTCCCCTTAATTGGGGAGTTTTGTAAATTAATGTAAATTAATTTTAGATGTACTTAGCATAGGATAAATTTAAAATCTACGTTACTGTTACTAAACCGAAACCCTTAAGTTCCCATTGAAGTTTCTTGTGGATTAATTATTTAAATTAGTTAGTTTGATATGATTGTTAATATGAAGCCTAGAGATATGTATGTAAGCGTCAATTATAATCCTAAAATAACAAGTTTCTTTGTGTATAAATAAAATAATTATCTAAATACTCATCAATTTCTTAATATTCCATTTTAGTTACAAAGATATCTCCTCAAACAGAATTTTGAATACAAAAACTATACGCCAATTATTCGGAATTATTTTTAATTTTTTTTTTTTATTAATGATTAATGATTAAAATGTTCGAATTGAAAATATAAAACTCCCATAAAATTTTCATTCAACAACAAATGGATTAAGCGAATAATTTCCATCAAGCAAGGCTAGGCCAGAACACACACTGACACACAATTAATCACTATATGAGACACTTATATGTCACATTTCAATTTCATTAAAAATTACAATTTAATTTTCTTTTCGTTATTTTCTTAGGTTTAGGTATGCGATCAACAAAAATTTGATTGTCGGACCCTTTAGTTTAGAATTCAGATAGACAGACCCCCATATATCGGTATGATGTAAGACAAACAATAAATACATGATTGAAATCATGTTGGTATGGTCAAGAAAAAAAAAAGGGATCTTTTCATAAACTATCTATATGTAGATAGGTTAGGTAGGTAGGTAGGTATTATTTACAGAACTACCCTCTCGAACATTTTCTAATAAACAGGTATTAACAATGAACTTGGATTTTAATTGTTTCATATTTTTACATTTAGGCACCGAGAATGGACATCCTTTCTTTGGAGGGAAATAAACCAAACCAAAAAAAAAAAAAAATGGAAAATCTTTATAGCCGCGCGCTACTAACGGCTAGACAATCTTTGTAGTGAGATTTTATTTCCGCGTAAAAAAAAACTTGTATTGCACCCAATATACGGGGTGTTTAAATCGCAAGACGCACACGCACCACCATATAAATAAATGGTGAGTACATTGGTGTTGTTTCTACCCCTTGTGCGATAATATTTTTGATGTAAAGTCATTCATAGACCGTGGCCATATATATAAAATATATGCGCGGTGCACTTATAGAAAGGGTTAATATGTTACTCTATTGCGCCGCATATATAAATCATTATTGGATTTGGTTGCAAAGCCGCGGTCTGTTTCAAAATGACTTTTCGATGGTTTCGGTCATTTGGTTTGGATTATGATTTATTATGTAAATAAAATATGATATGGGCTGTTTCTGTGGTCAATGGAGTGCGTGTTTGGCGTGCTGGGCTTAGGCAAACAGTTTATGTACATAGATACGGAATTTTTAATAAGAAGCTTCAGTTACCTGATCATAGTAGAACCGGCAAGTTTTGTTTATATATCAAAATGAGATTTACATTGTTCCAACTAGGTACAATTGTAGACATTCCAAAAAATCAAATTAAATAATTTGCTACCAAACAATTACTCGATTTTTGAGAAAATAAAGAACCTGCATAATGAATAAAACGTCTAATGCTAAGTATACTCTCTAAAATACCCCCTGGTAAAGTGGCAATATGTTGCGACCTAAATTTTGCCTAAGATTTTAACATTTTCAAGACCTTATTACTGGGAATTTGTATAGATACATTTAATTGCCCAATTAACCCTTTGAGACCTGAACTTTTGTCGACTTATATTTATTGACATTTTACACTTATTCTAGCTAATTTTTAGTCGTTGAATTCGAAACTGGCAAATTTTTTTTGATCCGGATGCTAGATACTGAGTTATCATATGGTTCTTGATTTTATGTGGCGATATATTTTGGCTTTACTGTAAGACATTTTCCTATTACTTCCTTAAAATGGCATTAGTTATATTTAACGGGAAATTTAAGACTGATTTACAGTCTCCACATATTAAGAAAAAAGTTCAAAAATTATAATTGTGGTGGAAAATTTAAATAAATGCGTAAAATGCATACAGAAAGTCAATGGCAACATATGATGCCGCCAGGTCTCAAAGAGTTAAAATGTTCCAATTAGAATTTAAAGCTCTACTACAATCAAGCAATATCAAAGGATTTTCGTAGCATTGGATGTTTTTTTCAATGTTTATTTATTTTTCCCATAATTTTATAAAAAAAAACTGTTTTTTTTTTCTTTTTTCCAAAAATCACATCACATTTCTTCCGGTTATTTGTTAACCATTAACAATGCATCTAAAAATACCTTAAAAAATCTCAAATCAAAATAAAATTTGTAACGCATCTTGTACCTTCTATAGTACACTAAGTTTAATATATATTATATTTATATATAGCCATATCGGATATTGTCCATTTTCCTGTGCTTTATTATAACAATAAAAAAAAAAAAAACCATGTACGGATCTCAACTCATTGCTAACGATGGTATAGAGAAGACGTTGCAAAAAAAAACCCACTGCATGATATTTATGCAATTCTTCGACTGTACTTATACGATAGTTAGTTAAATGGTTAAAGAAGCGTGAATAACCGGTCCTCGTTATGGTTCCTATTGTCTGATGCTTGTAAAATAACCAAAAATTTTGCAAAACGACACATACACAAAAAAAAGGATACAAACAAGGGTTCGTTGCAATCGCGATTTTTCAAGGACACCGCCAAAAATATATATATAAATAAAAAAAACTTCCCTCCCAGCTAGACAACTTACTGGAATTTACAATATAGCAACATTTATATATCGCGCGTATAAATATGACTGCTTCCTACCTACCTACATGCATGTATTTCATATTTCCCTCCCTATATATTAAATCTTGATTGAAGAACGATTTTAAGTCATGATTTCGTTGTTTACATGTCATAAGATAAGATACTGACCAGTATTCAAATAAGGAGTTTTTTTTTTTTAATGTTTTGTTCAACATAAGGATAACACGAGAAGGATGGTTGTGTGGTAGATCTAAGAAGCATATGTATGCAGTAGGTATATACTTCTACATATTTATTCAATGCACCCTTCTTCTTAAAAAAAAAGAAATGCACAATTCCATTGAAAAGAGATGAATATATATATAGCGAAATATTTAAAGGGACAACAATAAAATCCCTTTCTACGACCTCTGACAAAGATATTTTACTCATTTTAACAAATGTAATTTAATATGCGGAATGAAGGACCGATAATACGAAAAACTTACCTGGATCTAGTGTTGCCAACATTATTCTTACTATTTTTTTTTTTTAACAAAAACACCTAAGTAAGGGCAAGTACCTCAGTGATGTGCATTCATATACAATACATATACAATGCATATGTACATATGTATGCATAGATATAGTATGAAAAGGGACATTTTTACGGTTACAAGAAGGCAACACAAGGGTTGATGTTTCATTATTAAATCATATGAGAATAAGTTGCCGGTTGGTTCAGACGTACGTTATAATAGAGAGTTATTGAGTGGAAGTGTTGTGAAGAAGTTTTACGCAAAAAAAAAAAAAAATAAAAGCGAAAAGCTTTCAGACTATCGAGGGCTTTTTGAGTGAAGTTTTTATTGTGACAAAGTTTTTTTGTTATTGGACTTAATTTTGAAACATAAACACTGGATGTGTGTCTATAGAACAATTTGTAGGATTATTTGATGTTATTTTGTGTGAAATAAAAGCATTGCTATGGATTAATATTGTCGATGTTATTTTTTTTTTTTGGATGGACCATTAAGTATTAGAGAAAGGTAAGTGGAGAGGTACTTATTTACGAACATCATTTTTATTGTATTATTTGCGTTACAGATTAATCGACTTGTAGTATCTTGATTAAACATTGAAAGAAAGAAAAAAAAAACTCTTATAAATAATGCCTATTGTTTCCTCTTTCATGAACGAACATAATTACCTGTTGACCATCAGGCGTTTTTACCTTTTTCTTTTGCTCTTCTTTTACTTGGCAGTTTTTGTGTTCAGAAATAAAAGTACGCAATTATTCAGCTCGATGAAGACAATTTGTTTTTTTTCTTTCTCTTTTGTGGTAGAAGAGGTTGGTTAAATACTTCTGATGATAATGATGATGTAAATATATGGTAAATATATATTGAGTTGTAATCCTTAAATTACCTATTATTAGTGGTGTAATAAATTAAGATATATGTCCATATAAATAAGACATGTCGTTTTCTGTGTACATATTTATGCTGAGGTTTAATTAAAAATTAAAATCCAAACATAAGGACATAATAAATATTTTAAAAATAATCCATTCCAAATAAAAGGTTCTAAAAGAATTGTTAGATTATTTAGTGAATTATTTAGATATAGAATTCCACAATGGCCATCCCATAATCGGACAAAAATCCGTTCATCTGGCTACTCTCAAAGGATTTTATGTACAATTTATTTATTGCACAGTTGAACATAATCTATAAAAAATTAAATAAATGTGGACACCTTTAAAATCAATATTGAAAAATTAGAACAATAAAGGACTTAATAACGATCCTTGTGGTATACCTAACTTAGTTTTCTCATATGAAGAGATGTTCCATTTCCAAATCTTTGAATAGGCCGATGACATTAATTTGATCTACCACGGCGGCGCGATATTTTCAAATTTGGATGTGTGTGAATTTTGTTTGCTCTGAAATTAAAAATATTTATTTCTTGAACAAAATAATTACAGGAAATGTCTCAAATAAAATAATTTGTTTATATAATTGTATTATAATTAAATAATAACCACGGTTATCACTGTTTACCTAAATGAATTAAATATAGGACATTTCAAGTAACTATTTTCTTTTTTTAAGACTTCCCCTGCTGTATTGCCATTTATACCCACATATGGTATACAAAAAATAACCCCGACTTGTAGAAAAAAAAAATTAAGTAAAACACCACAGAGAAAAGCATAAAATTATATACAAACAATAATATTCGTACATTTATATTACGAATTACGATTTGCCGGTTCACAGGTCGTGCCTCTTACATATTACAATAATATAATAATATGGGCTTATGTCACACATGACCGAATTTAAATTTCTTAATGCGAATTTAAATGCATTTTATTCGAAAACCTAAAACTACAATAGAAAAAGTGCAACACCTTTAAGATTGGCTGCGTCGATAAATACATATATTTGGGGTGGGGGGTTAAAGAAAAGGGTTGGTGCGAAAGTTTATAGATTAGCAAATTGTATATAGAACAAGAATAATATGCTTCTTCGTCTGGGTAGGAGTGTTAGCAATAATATAATGGTAAAGTACTTAATTCAATTTTATGATGCGTGTTCGTAGTTTATTGATAATGTAGGTAATTACATTACCCACATAAATTCATATGTTCGTAATACTCTGTATGCATATTTATGCAAAATATCAGTTTCTGCACAATATTTATTGCATTAATTAGGAGCAGGGTGTTTATTCACCCTTGAAATAAATGACTACTTATGCATATATTGTAGTAGCCAATTATTTGTATTTTTCCATGTGCTTTAAGAATTAATTGAAATAAATTATTCCATATTCCATTTATAGCCGAACAGTAATCCCTAAAAATAAATGATAAATAATAATAATATTTTCAAGGAACAAATGAAGAACATGGCCATGAGCGTAATATAATAGAGTTTTTCCGCAAAGCACATTTTCATAATTGATTTTGTTACTGTACAACAGCTCCCAAGCTCCAAGAAAACGAGAATGATTCTTTTTAACATTAAGAATTTCTTATGTTTTTGTTATTTTTTCTATGAAAAACTCGGATGTGTAGGTCTTTTTGATTGCTGGTTTTTATTAAAACATTTTTGGTTTCACTTTAAACTATATATTTCGCTCCTTTTTTGGGAGCTTCCTTAGGTATCTATGTACAATAAAAAGCAGATATTAAGAATTTCTTTTTATTAAAAAATAAATTGAGGTGGCCGAGCGATCTACGGAAGATTATTTAACGATTGTTGACGGAATTGTCTGCCAAATATTCTTGGGACGGCCCTAAACCCTTCACATAATGTTTAAGGCATATGAAAACAATGTCCAAATTCATTGTATAGCATAAACCATAGACAAAAAATGTACACCTGTATGCAAATTAGCAAAAATTGTCCTGCATGCTTGACTGATCAATATGTACATTGTAGAATGTTGAGTATAGCTTGACTTGATTATATTTTTTTGGTTGGTATGGTAAAACACCAAAGGTTTCAAGTTCAATCACACTATTTGCTGCCATATGGCGTTGGCACCTTGTTATTTTTAAATACTTTACCGAAGGACACGTGACGATAAAACGTAAAACTACAATTAATTTCAGTTGATGTTGATTGACGCTGATTTACCCGTTAAATGTGAAATATGAAAATTAATTGTTGTTGCGGAGGTGTATAATTTATGACATGCACGATATTTCTGGGTGTTTTTGATTTTTATTAAATATGTTAGTGCGAGGTTATGTATTAATAATGGTCTATTTATTTCATGTAACCTGAATTCCTGAATAAATGAATTGAATTATGCCGAATAATAAAATGCAAAAAATTAATTGTCAATTAATTATTAATTAGTTGCTTATAAACTAGCATTTTTACATGCTGAGCCACAATTACCGGTTTGAATTATTCTTAAATATTTGAGGTCTAGCTAATTAATACATTTCTTAAGTAGGTACCTATAATGATCATGGGATATGTAAAAGGAAATAATTGAGATTATAATGTCGAATAATTTCGAAAGAAAAATAAAGCTTCAATTTTGAAAATTCCTAATAAATACTAAATGTCGAATTAACATCTATCTTTAGATTTGTACAAGTTTAAGTTTTAATTTTCAGTTAGTCTCCAGGCTAAACTCCAATCTCATCAATTTCGATGATATTCGAAGCAGCTAACTAAAGAAAAAAACGTTCTCCGAATAATGGTCCAGTAGTTTAGCAGAAATGATTTTTTTAAGGAACTTTCATCGAAAATCTAAGGAAACATTGGGAAAATCTAACATTAAGAAAAAAAATGGTTTTTATTGATTGATGAACATTTCAAGTGATTTGTATTGATTTTCCCAGTATTTCCACACATTTACTATAGAACGTCTGAAAATTACCTAAATTCAGATCCAAAAAATAAATTTCATTTTGAAATATTTTAAATAAATATTTATCGATAAGATAGACCTAATAACTATACATCATTGGATTTGTACAAGCCGCAGCTTTAAATTGTGTGTATTTTTGAGGCTACATTTTAATCTTCCGATTTTTAAAAAATCTTTTAATGGTACAGTGTTTTTGGAATTAGTTTTCTATTGATATTTCTCACCATATCGATAGACGGTCGGCCAAATATTTTTTTCTAATAGATATTCGAAGTAGTTTACTGAAAAAAAAAGTTCTTCGAACAATGGTCCAATAGTTTAAAACTTTCATTGAATATGGATATGTAAAGAGGAAATTGAAAAAATCTGAACACAAAATTTTGTTTTCTAGAAATCCATAAAATTGATCTTAAAATTAATAATTTTAACGTTTTTATTTGTTTTGTGAATATTTCAAGTGATTTGTATAGATTTTTACAGAATTTCAATTAAACGAAGTCAAAGAGTTTCACTTAAACTGTATATATGTACATATGTAGTTTCACAATTAAGATGTATATTTATTGAAATGTATGATTAACCATATGTATACACAAATTAATTAAATCTTTGTACGTGTTAGTTTAAAAATAATATTTTAACGGCCAATTTATTCACCAAGTTCTAGAGCACTCCGATTCGATAACTCTCTCGAGCTAGAACTAGAGTTAGCAATCCGATGCATTTATTCACCGAGTGTTAAGGTCTTAAAACTCCGATTTTAGAACTAGTGTTTGTTAGCACTCTGTTTTTGCTTGCACTAGAATTTTGGGGTGCTAAGACTCAAACAAGCAGTTTTTACCCAATTTCATTCATTCACCAAGTGCTAGCAATCGATTTTGAGACGACATTTGTTGACGATTTTTTATAAAAATGCCAACGACACAATAAGAAAGCGACACTTTAGCTGCTAAATTTTACGAATTCGCTCGTTTCTTATGTTATCTTACACATACATACATACACTCTCACACACACATACACACACATTTTGGAACACCATTTGAAATTGACACCACCATCTTCTTCACCATCGTTGGCTCGACGTTTAGGTGGTATTTTTATTAAAATTATTATTATTATTTGTATTTAATAAAAATTCTCGCACTCGGCATGTACATACTTTAACCCCAGTGCTAGAGTAGCACTTCGATGTGAATAAATAGCAGAGTACTAGACCGAGTGCTAGCTCGAGTTCTAATGTTCGAACTGGTGCTAGAACTTGGTGAATAAATTGATAAATAAAATAAATAAATAAAACTACTACAACAACACTTATTTTAGTTAAACCTTTTTATCCAAAAAAAAAAAAAAAAACACAACAACAACTAAAACGTGGGAACCCATAGTGACCTGTCACTCATTTGAAAAATTGAGGAATTAAAATGAATATAAACGTTCCATAAGGGTAGGCATAGGCACACAGGCACCAACAACAACGTACCTACATACATATATAACAGTAAAATATGGCCCGTAGCAGAATATTTTTTAAAAATGCAAATTTCCTATGAAAAGGGTTGTTGCTTGGGGAGGTTTCTTCTTATATTATATAATATATACAGATACACCTATGTGCTTTGTGAATTTACGGATCTTTTTATAAAGTTAAATTTAAAGAAAAACTTAAGAAAAAAAAAACAATGATGATATATATACCTATACAGTATACATGTAGGTATAAAATTATATTTATATGTTTCTATATTATGTATACAGAATAAAAAAAAAATAGGGTTTATATATTATCATTAAGGACTTCCCATTCCTTAGAAAAAAATACTGTAATTAACTTTTTTTTAAGTAATTTTACGACAAAGTATTACTAAAACATGTCAAATGAATATTATGATACATAATCAACAACAAACTGATGAAATTTATGGCAGATTTCCCTATTGAAACGAAGGGATGACAATATTGAGATTTTACTGTGTTTAACTTGAGCTTTTTATTGCTTTATTTCGCATTAGGTAGCTTAAAGTATTTGTGTCGATGTAAATTATTATTGAAAATGAAAGGAAATGAAAATGTAAACAGTTTTTGGGCCTTTTACAGACATTTTATAGTATCTCCGATGTTATAATAATAAAAAAAAGGGTTGAAGTGACTTTATGGCCATGTATCAACCAATTTTCTAGTTCATTATTTTGTCAAGTTGATAGAAATTTATTTATTTACAGATGGACAGACAGTCATGATTGTTTTGTGTCTGTTGGCTTAATATTTTCTTGAGAAAAAATGTTTGTGTACGGTTTTTTTTTTGCTCCAAAGACTATTAATACGAAGATATTATTGACACGTTTGTGGGCATAGATGACAGGTTAAACATTAAATTCATTCCAAGTAATTTGGTGTAATTTCATAATTTTTTGTTATCTAAATTTGGCTGGAATTGATGCATAAAAATAGTAATAATAATGAAACTCTATCAAGACTCTTGTGACAATATCCAACTTTTTATACTTTCAAAGAAACTTGAAAGAGTATTTCTTACTTACATCCTACTCAATCAGCCGAGGCGGTTTTTTAAAAAGTGACACAATTTTGAACTTTCTTAATATTGAAGATATGATTTTGAAACTTTGTATTTTTATATTATTTTGGATTTGCAGCATTTTTTTGCCAAATAAAATTTTTTCCGTTTCCGGTATAAAAATAACGTAAGTTTTTTTTAAAAATAGTCTCATAATGATAAGAATCAATAATTCTCACGCTTCGCCACTGATTTGCGGACAGACTTTACAATCGTCAAACTCAGATCGGCCTTTGTATTGTGACCTGTATGATGATTATCACCACCAATAGTTTGTTGATGCCCTAGGGCTGGATCATCACTTACTAGGTAGACATACAGGCTACTGATGTTTTTTTTAAATATCTAAATTTGTAAAAGCAATTTACAAGCGCTAAAACCCTAAGTCATGGTACAAGAACGGGCAACAAATTTAATTAACTCCCTTTTAAAGAGATATGTGCAAGTATTTTGAATGAGTTTCCTTTATTTTGCGGGAGTAGTGACTATATCTTATTTTTTATCTTAAAATCGAATCTGTTCAACATCGTCTTTATATAAAATATTTATAAGCAAACACAAAAGAAAATATTATTCTGTAAAATGTAAGAAAATATTTTGACGGTAAAATTAATTCAGAAGAAAGCCAAGAAATTGGAATTAATTTCTAAATGAAAAATATTTGTACATCTATACGCTGAATATAATATTACGTATGTATGTATAATACACTTAAAAGGCAATTTCAAAATACTTGACTAAACATAGCTATATAAAATTAAATTGCAAATAGTTACTTAGCAGTGAACTTATGAACTTACCAAGCACGAGCACCATAAGTGCACTCAAGATCCAAAACAACCATAACAAGTTTCTGGGTAAACTATAGAACCATATGCTCCATATAATAATTGTAGTTTACATGCTGTTTTCTTTTACACATACATACATACATATGTACATAAGTTTGATTACATTTCACAAAATTGAACACATTCTTAATTCCAAAACATTAACTTCGGATTATTATTGTGCATGGTCGAAATTGTTAATACCATTTCATACGTCTTGAGATCGAGTACTTTTATATGTACATCAAGAGGTCGCGACAAAAATCAATTACCTCATCTGTGCCACTACAAGGCTTACCTAGAAAAAGAAAATGTATTAAAATACCAAATCAAATATGAATTGTTTACGCATATTAAGTCAAATGTTTTTTTTTTTTTGCTTTACAAATGAAACATAAATGAACAATGCATGTGGTGTGGTCACCCCTTTATTTTACAGCTTGATAGTATATACAGTAATGTACGTACATTTTATATACTTAATTCGCGTTTACAGAGAGTAGGTAACAATCCATACATTGCGGTTCTCGGTCATTTCCTACAAACACATCGTCATGCACATAATGTTAGTACCTAATATAGGATCTTAAATTGTAACCCTTTTTTCCTTGATAAACCTCCTTAATTGACTGAACTAAATTGAAGCATCGTCGTTGATTTTCTTTAGGGTAAAAATGTTGCAACATAGAGAACTTCATGTTATACATAAATACCTATAACAATAGAAGTTGCAGTGTTTACGCTGATTTTATTGATTAGTTTTTCAAAATTAATGTACTGTGAAAGAAGAGGTTTTTTTTTGATCTTGCCCATTATATGTAAGTAGGTATGTTCAAGACATTATAACGAATTGTTTCCGTTTCCTATTATGATACCCTTTTTATTTAGGTATATTTTTAATTGAATTTTCTTTTAACAATATCAACAAATTTGATTTATCTTATTGAGTAATTTAGCTCATAAATTAAAAGTAATTTCTTCTATACACCTAAATTAAACGGCCCCAACTGTAACGGTTTTATTTGATTACAAATCACTTCTTCTACTCAGGGCCAGTTCTACCATATATTCAAGGTGTGCACCGCACACGGGCGGCCAAAATAAGGGAGCGGCCAAAATCTACTCACTGTTTTTATTCTATCAACTATGCAATAATAGTACTTTTGTACTTAATTATTAAAAGCTTAAATCGTATTTCTTAAGTTTTGTTTTTAAAGACTTCAGTTATTGTTATATAAAGGCATAATTATATTTCACTTCCGTAAACAAAATTTTAGAGTATTTTTAACATATTTCAAATTTGTTTTTTTGTTTTATAATAAAAAATTTATTTTCGTATAATATTTATGACTTTTTATTTATTTACTGGATAGGGGGGCGACCAAATAATAATTGCACACAAATTTCTAAATTCGGCCTTGCTTCTACCGTATGTATGTATGTATATATATTTTTCAAGCAATTGACCAAATCCAATTAATTATCCTAACAAATAATAAAAAATTAAATTAAAAGCTTATAGATTTCAAATAATCTCACTGGTTCATGATATTTCCGAATATTTCAGTTCTCCTTTGCAAAGAAAAAAACGAAACTAACATAATTTCTAATTTAAATTTTTTTGAAACTATAGATTACGAAGCAGGCACCAACACTACAAAGCTTTTAATTAAACCTAATACATAATGCGCAATTGCACATTACACATTTATACGGCATTTTTGATCTATCCTCGTATAAATGTGTAATATCCACTAAACATACCACGATCGTTCTATTCTTTAATTTCAAATTCTATCAAAAATCTAGAAAAATTGCTGTGACAAATTGAACAAAAATGTTTCGCTGGAAACGGAAAACCACTACTACTAAAATTAGCACTTGCCAGTTGGCATGCAGTAATGGTAAATAAGACTACTAATGTAAACTAATGTAAATAAAAGTACTAGGTCGGTCTTCTTCTTACCTCCATGTCAGCCCGAAACAAATAATTAAAATAACATTTACATATGAAAGAATAGAATTTTAAATTCAAAATCTAGACTAAAACATAATAGAATTTTTATTCAGAAATTTCTATGTTACTTTCTTATTCTTATCATTATTTTTGTTTGTCTGTCACTCATTTTTAATCACTTTTCAAGCACATACATATATATATATATATATATATATATATATTCCAAACAGCACACTTACTTAATTCAATAATTGTATCCCAGCTGGTAAAGAAAATATTTTACATGAGGGACATCATCATCCATTATTTTCTTTTATTGAATTATCACCTGTCCCATATCAGCAGAATAAATTCAATTTTGATCTATCTTCGTACGTTTTTGTGATAACAATAGTTTAATAATTGCTTTTACATGACAATTGGAAAGAAATTGTTTGAGAAAAAATAATAGAGTCTGACACATAATAATTTTTGTTTAAAAGGAACGCCTTTATGCAAGTCGCACGTACATATATATAAATATAGTATGAGCAGGATTTAAATATAAAAAGTGTAAATAAAAATTCAAAATAGGTAAATAATTCCAGAGATGTGAATTGTAATATTCAATATTTGCGTGGAGTAGTTTTTTTTTAGCATCATCATAAAATGTTATGATTCTACGTACAAGTGATTCAGGTAAAAAGAATTTTGAGTTTTTTTGCTTCCACCAACAATTACCACATTTACAAGTAGAGTTAAACCCTGGTTCAACCCGGGTTGAATTATCATATAAACGCGAGTCGAATCGAAACAGGGTTAACTCGACTCTACTTTTCTTACTAGGTTGAGTTGAAATGGTGTCATATATGTACATATCATGTTATATATATATATATATATATATATATCGCTCACATATTGCAAAAATGAGATATCTTGAAATTTTATGATTTTGAGATTTTCTTTGAATTAGGTTCAAAAATACAAAAATTTTATTTCACATTAGGAAAAAATAAAAAATACTTGAATGCCGCCCTAAGTGGCTCTTTGGACAGATTCTTGAAGCCAAATCCGAGTGGGTCAATCGAATCAAGTAAATCGGAATTAAGTGCTACTGAAAGTGATTTCATTGGAACTGAAAATGAGAATTAAAACGAGACACAAAGTGACGATGAGGTGAATAACCAAAGTGAAAAGGAAATCGAATATGATCCACATACGTGGCCAGATGTTTTACCTGATTCTTTCCGAGAACAGATTGTAAAATCAGGAACGGCGCTGATCCCAAAACATCATAGAAATTATCCACAGCACAATGGTCGAAGTTTTAATAAGAATATTTTTCATTCCACACATGCCAATGGAACACCTTATAGACGCGATTATTTAATTTACTCAGAGTCCAGTGATTCAGAGTATTTTTTGTTGTAAATTATGCTTTATGCTCTTCTTGCTTTTGTGTTTCAACGAAATTTTTCGCTTGCTTCGTACGCATTTTTTTGCTCGCTTCGGTCGCAATTTGCCGCCCTTACCAAAGTGCCGCCTGAGACATTTGCCTCGCTTGCCTCATGCTTTGTACGCCACCGTATGCATCGCTGCTGATTTATCAATAAAGACTGCATTTTGGTATTAATTTGAAAACTTAAAACCTTCTTATCACAATATTTACCTTTTTCAACATATCTCATTTTTGCAATATGTGAGCGATATAATACATATTGTAGTAGAATTTGGGTGACCCTATTTGGGTAATCGATTGAATATTGTTTTGTATTGTCCATCAAACTAGTTTTGAATAATGGCTAAAGTATCTAGTCAATTTACTCAATGTTTTAATTATAATGTGGACACTGGACAGATCGAATTGTAACATCGTCTCGACCAGATCGGTATTTGATATTATTTATATTTTTGAATATTAAAGTTAAATTGATTGAAGTGAACTCGGGGTTTTAATTAAACGAGGAATATCTGAACCCTACAATATGTACATAACGAACGAGAGAAAAATAGGCTGGTCTTCTTTCTTGATAAATACCCTGCAATTTCTCTCTTTCAATTTTCCTCATTTTTTTTTGTCTTTTATTCCATTTAAAATCCGGCGATTGATACTTCCTGATTGAAAATCGTCTCGTATAGTTAAAACCGACAAAATAAAAAAAAAAGCATTGAAATAACGACCTTTAAAATGGTATCCGTAAAAAAAAACATCTCAAGTGCTTCATTTTCCCACAAAATAAAAAGAGATCATAAGATCAATTGAGTTAAATGTAACTGGAGTATTATACAATAGACCTAAGTAAAATAAAATGTCGCAGTGTGTAGGTGATTCATAAAACAATCCTATAAAAAAAATAGTTTAAAACTTTCAACACTGATGGAAGCGGTACACCGGTGTTTCTTAATATAATATGTAATATGTAAAAAATACCACCATCGCAGATAAGTTCTTTCAGGTAACCGTACATATATAGCGGCTATGGTACATTTTTTTCTTCGTGGAACGATTTTATTAATCACAAGTATTCAAATAGTAATAAAATAACCACTTAGTTATTTTCTGGAGCGATTCCAGATAGATAACAAAAATATGTACGAAAATATCGTTTTATATATGAAAACGTGTTTGTTTGGAGTTTAAGCTTAACACTAATTGTCGAAATTTTCAAACTATTCACTGACCCTTTCTCCATTTTTATTTTTAGAATTTACATAATTCTATTTTCAATTTCCAGTTGATTTAATTAAATGGTCACCAATAAGCTACATATGTCGCACAGTAGTTTATAAAAAGGAAAAAAAAGAGTTAACCATCCCCTATACGCATATCAAAATTTACCCTTAAAACACAAATCAGTTTGCGTTAAATTGTCAACCAAAACAAACATTATTGTTTTCACATTTTCAAATATCCCATCAAAAAGATAATCATCAAAACAAAACAATATCCGAATCATTTTCATCCCTTAAACAATCTGCACATTATAGAACACTGAGGTCTAATATACATATGTATACATATATGCTACGTTATACAAGGTACAATAACCTGACGGGGGGTGTTTATTTTAAATAATCCGAAAACCATTAATATCCCTACCCTTTCAATTTACATTTGTACCACATCATCATTATAACGATATGAAGGACCATTATATACGAGAAGAGAGAAAGTCCATAATGATTGATGCTACCAAACTTTCATTAATTCCATTCATTTCACCATTGTGTCGCCTGTTATCACATATGAAAATCATTAATTATGTATTATTCAGCAAAAGCAAAAAAAAAAAAAAACCACCCTGAATTAAAATCAAGCAATTAAAACCAGTTCCGAAATTATATCTATAAAGTATGTTGCACCTAGATAGATAGATAGAAAGAGGTGGGTACTTATTTATATTTGTGCAACGGCTATTTTATAAATATTTATGGATATGGATAGTGGAGGGAAATTATGATAATGAGATACTTAGTAGCCATGTTATGGTTGATGTTAGTTGGTTTTAAATTATCATATCTGATATTGCCATATGGACTGGTTAGGTTATGGTTATTGGATATGATCCTAATCGCACAAATTTCCGTTTGCATTTTTTGTTTTTATAGAATTTCAGACAGTTATATAGAATTTTTTTTTTGTTTTTATGCAATTAAAAAAAAAGCATATATCATAAGAGAATATAAATTTCATTAACAGGTGTATACTACCACATAATACCATGACGAAGCGTTTACTGTTTGAAATAAATTACATTTAATCTCTGCACCCAAATTCTGATCGCATAGAGAGAGTTAATGACAGCTCACCGGATTGGTGTATTTACACGCAGCACTTATAAAGGTGCTGCCACACAGACCGACGCGATCTGACCGCGACCGTCAGCGGTCTGAAGACGACACACAGAAAGCGGTCTGCCGCGATTGGCCGGAGATTAAAACGATCACACACATTGTAAAAAAATAGGTGATAAACAGAGAACAAATATAATAACAAAAACTGAAGAAATTATTCTTGCAACGACATCTATTAGGCCAACTAATCGTCGACCAACGAAATACGCGAAAAATTTGTCAATTTTATTACTAATGTCAAAAATAAATGGGTAGTTTCTTACATTAATTATCTATCAAAAATTCATTCAATTCTACCAAATTGCAATCACAATAATAAAATTTTTGACAGACCGCCGCGGGCAAAAAATATTTTGTATTTCAATACATCCAAAAATCTGACCGCGGTGGTCTCACATTAAACGCCACGGCAGACCGCGCTCTGTTTATCCGCCTGCATATATACATATATGTCTATTACAAGAAAAGGCCTTGCCGAGCGGTCAAAACCAAAAATCGCGCTCTGTGTGGTAGTACCTTAAATGTATTTATTTTTCTCTTTCAGTGTGTTAGTGCGAGAGTTTTGAAACGGTTCTAATCGGTAATATTATTTGTTTGGTTATATTTAAAAATTAATTATATTAATAATCCAGCATTCTATATTTGATTTATGTATGTATAACAAATGTCAAATTATCCAACCTCACGAGTATGGGAAAAGAAAAAATTTTATATCAGAGAAGTTTCGGTAAATCCCTATTACAAAAAAAAAACTGAATATTTCTGAATTATGTCAGAATTATTCAGTTTTGTACCGTAATACTCCATCTGTCATTATCTCTGACTATGCAACCAGAATTTGATGTAATCTCAACACTTAAACACAATACTATTCAAAATCGATTAAAATTTTAGAAGTGTCCCAACAAATTGTAGTCTAGTCACTGTTCTATACACCGAAGCTACCTTTTAAAAAGTCTCGAAAAATTAACACACACGAATATTATTAAATATCTCCCCCTCCCAAAAAAGAAACATAACAAGAAGGGAAGGTCTAATTAGCTTCAAATAGCTTATAAACCATAAGAGTCTTTAAGAGATTTTGACTTTTTTGTCAATAGTACTACAGTTTTTTTTTACTTCTTAGCAACTTCCTGCTACTGCAAGAAAAAAAAAGAAAAAAAAAAGAATCCATTACTCATAAAATAAAATAATTTTTTATTGTTGTAATAAAATATTTTAATGCATTTTTTTTGTCAAGTTAACAACCCCTTAGATAAAAATATTTTTTTTGTTTGTTTTACCCATATCTAATTTTTTTCCATGTCTCACACGTGAGATTTACATAACATAAGGAATAAGCGTTTAATATAGGTACACAAGACGTACACGTAGTACATACATACATATGTATATAGAGGTAAAACAATCTGCAATAAATATTTTTTTGTAGCAAAACAAATCTATCCTAAGTATTAAAAAAAAAAATATCCTTAAACCTTAAAGCTTTCAACCCTTTGTGCTTTAGAAATATATTCCTCAAAACCGATTTCTGTGTAATATATTTACAGTGTTCTACATACACACACTCGTCTATATACACTACATATCCGATACACGTAAATAAACAATATATGCACTTATGGACAATATGGTCAGTAAAATAAGGACATACTATACCAAACAATGCTCCTTCAAACCATATAATCCCATAATAAATAGTAATCCTTTTTGATGGATATGTTTTCCATTTCCAGTTCATTTGGTATGTTTGTAAAACAAGTATTTAATAGTATTCGATCGCCTTGTCGGAATTGTGTGGGAACTGGGACATCATACGAGTGTATATCGTCCCTATTAGTGTATTAGTATATTGATAGGGGTTTTTCAAAGTTTTTTCAATAATACTCATTATCTATCGGTAGGATTTGGTTTAGGTAACATTATATCTATATATGTAGGAACGTATGATCAGTAGCTTAAAAAAATCTTCTACAAAAGAGTGGAAAAAATTCAAAGTTTGCCGACGATTTAAGTTCAAATAAGAAATTAGTATGGAAAGTTCAAATATTCCAAATGTAATCCGTAAATCCTTTAAGAATTTAGATAAGTATAAGTATTATTCACACTTAACAAAGCTTTTGCTACCTAGTATATGTGTATAGGTAATTATATGTATTAATCCATTAACCCTAATCAATCCACGGTATTTTAGTGACAAACAAAAAATCACGATATTTCACTTATTGAGAAATTTATGTAAATTTATGTCAAAGGAAATTATTATTGCTTAATTTGATTACATTATTATTATTATTCTACTAAATTTATTCAATAAATTGTTATAAAAAAATTGGAAATTTTTCAAAATAAAATGTGACTTAGAGTCACAATCTGGATTGATTAGGGTTAAGTGGTGCTTTCTTGATTCATTCTGCAAAAACCGCATCGTATGACAGATAGTGTTCTATAGTTTTTATACTTTTCGTGAAAATTACAAAATAGTTTTCCCTTAGGGTAAGTTGAAAATTGTAAAAAAATCGATTTTATTTTTTATTTAAAACTACACATCGTCGTTGTGCAAGAAAAAGCGCTATGTGTTTTTGAACAACTTTTTACTAGACCAAAAATTGTAATTTTGTCTGTATATTGACAATGTTATCTAAGGTCATCAGCATTCATTTTATAAAAACTTTTTTACGATTTGAAAGATTAATCGACTTTTTATTTAAAAAAAAAATTCTGCATAACTCCCTAAGAAAAAATGGAAAATATTTCGATGTTTGATGGCAATTTGTAATTACCTAATTAAATTAAGGATTTAATCTAATTAAAAATGATACAAAAAATTAAAAAGCTAAAAAAAGAAATTCAAAAGTTTTCACATAGCACTTTTATTGGTGCAACTGCAATATCATTAGTTTAGAGATATTATATAGACATCGCTATGAGCAAATATGCACATTACGCTTTTCCATGACCATTTTTTTGTATTTCTCACACATAGCGCCTTTTCCTAAATCCTAAACTATTCGAGATAACAGATTTTTTGTTTTTGGAATTGATTAGTAATTCAAAATGATACAAAACAATTAAAAAAAATTTATTACATGGCGCTTTTTCTATGACAGACAAGAAGTACAACGAAAGGTGAGTGGGAGAAAGACATTTAGCTGTACCGAGTGTCTCGGAATAGGCACGCCGCCTTCTCTACTTCTCTTTAGAACGTTCTCCAGTCAATCGCTTTTTATTTAGAAATCTTTATTATTAGGAGTACAGTAAAGGAATAGGCATAGGGAATACAAAAATTTGCAATTTTTTTGCATAGTAGCCCAAAATATCAGAATCATCATATTTTAAAAATAAAGTGATCAAAATGATCATCTTTTTATGCCAATCAAAATTTAAAAAAAAATCACTCAAATCCGTCATGTGGTTTTGCAGAGAATCGCACGTGAAATTGAGATGTTTTCAATGGAAAAACACACGTTGAATCCATTTCACGTACACTTTGCTTCTAATAAAATCAGGAAGATTTTTTTTTTTTAAATTTTAGAATATATTAAGTCAAACGTGCGGAACGAAATATGTATGTGTTTTCTTTATAATGCCAGGATAATTTCGTATATTAATAGTTTATTTCAATAAAAAGACCATAAATCGGATCAAACTGTTAGAATCAATTATTTCTTGATGATTTAACTAATTTCACATTTCTATTGTTGTAAAAACAAAGCTTGTACATGTAGAATGTAACTAGAACTCTATACAATAAGCCCAAGATGACCAAAGTGTAGTGATTCTTAAAAAATTACAGTCCACAAAAAAAACGCGCGATTGCCGCTCCCTCTGAATAAATTAAAGCTTAAGCAACTTTTATTAGACTGAATATATCGATAGCTAAGCAACACTACATAAATACCTGGTGACATTTTTTTTTTCTTCTGAAATTAGGTATTCTATTATTTTGTTGGTTTTGATATAAATCAGCATCTGCGTAGTATTTAATTAACTACCTAATTACAGTGTTTACCTATAACCAAAAAAGAGCAAAAAGATTTCATCAAGTAAAGTTACTTTTTTCCTTTCAAATTACGTAGATATCGACCCTTTTACTATAACCTCATCGTTTGGTTGTAACTATTTTATCTCCCTATAGTACTTTTTGTACTGATATATTGAGAATATATAAGAAAGAAAAGGCTGCCTTAAATAAAAAAAAAAAACAAAAAAACATTACAGTTCAGAAAAATATAGTAAAAATATGCAAAATGAGCATGAGTAATATGGAAATATTTCGTCAATAAGATTTGGGTGCAATAATATAAAAAATAATAAGATACCAGTAAAAGGTACCAGCTAGGTAACCCTCCAAACATAGATCGACCCTTAAACACATGTACGCTGCTACACTTACTAAACTGTAATACCCAAAAATTTAATTAATCTAATTCTTATTTTTTTTTCCATACCTCCATTGGATGTATAACGATTTTTCATTGCACAATGCACAATGCCATTTATATCATTATTTGATTTTGCCCTTAACGGCGAAAGTAGACCCAGCCTCTTTCAATCGGTTCTTAAAGGTGTTACAGATATTTTTCTTCCGTATTCACTGATCTAGTTTTTCTTTGTTGTTGTTGTATATTTTGTTACCTAAGCCTATAGGTGTACCTAAAAAAAAATTTGGTTCCCTTCATTTTTCCTTATCCTTTTTGTACGGATGATGCATTAAAAAAAAAAAAAAAATATTACAAATCACCCAATTTTGTGTTTGCTTTAGATTTCGAAAAGTCTTTTTGCTTCCCTATATCATCTGGCAAAAATCAATTGTATTCTAATCCTATGCGATTATTGAAAAAGGGTTTTAGGGGAGAAGTGCAAATTTACATAAATTGTGCAAAATATTTTAACTGAATATATA
>JANSTT010022526.1:0-41965 GCA_026745375.1 Platyura marginata | reverse complement strand
GAGTATTAAGGGGCGTTACAAACTCCGTACCAAAGTTATAATACCCTTGATTAACATCATACGGGTATAAAAATTGTACTACTGTACTGTACGATGAACAATTGAACATGAATATTGAATATACCTAATTTCGATATAAAACATTTATTTACCCGAAATATATTGGGATTAGAAAAAAATTATAGAGAATAAAAAAGTGAAAATTTTATTAATAGCCGAAAAAGTTCTGCGCTCTATTGTTTTGGCGCTGCAATTAATTTTATATAACTTGTAAGGTTTTTAATCATTTTTATTAGATTTACTCAATATTTATTTGTTGCACAGAAAAAATAGTAAGGGACAAAGTTCTTGATAATAAATATTTAAGTACTCGAACAGATATATTTTATTTCCTTACTAGTAAAAGCAGCTATATGTATCTATGTAAGTCGCTATCTTAAAGCTCTGTTTAAAATGTTCGCCAACCCTCCAGTGTTCTTATTAAGCCATTTATCCACACACAATAATTTAAAATTTATAGATATTATATCGTCTTAGTCAGTAACCAGTAATAAAATGTGTAACACAATATTTGATATTATTGAAAGTTATGGAGTTTACGTGGTTTGGATAACGTCACTAATTTTAATACTTTATTTGATCAGGTGTGTTATGTTTTTAACATTATATTCTGATAATGCTACACTAATCTGGTTTTCATTTTAACCTAAGCCAATATATCCAAGGTGAAAAGTTTGCAAATGATCATGTTCGTATTGATGGGAAAATCGTTATCATTACGGGATGTAATACAGGAATTGGAATAGAAACCGCATTAGAATTAGCAGCTAGAGGTGGTCGAATTTATATGGCATGCCTAAATTCAAATAAATGCGAAAGAGCCAGACAAATGATTATCAAAAGTACTGGCAACAAGAATATCTTCAATCTAAAACTAGATTTGTCGTCTCTGACATCCGTTAGGAATTTCGTAAAAAAGTATAAACTCTACCTACACTTTTTTCATATTGCTTATTATTCTTTAAGTGACTTATATTTTCTATAGTTTTTTAAATAAAGAGAATCGGCTCGATATTCTGATTAATAATGCTGGAATTATGTGTACATCTAAATCATTAACAGAAGATGGCTTTGAAAGTCAAATTGGTGTAAATTACCTAGGACATTTTCTATTGACAAATCTTCTGTTAGACACTTTAAAAATATCAGCGCCAAGCCGAATAATTAATGTTGCCGGATTCGCACATTATTTTGGAGTAATAAATAAGGACGATTTTTTAAGTGAAAAATCCTACTCTCGAATTGGAGCATATTGCCAGAGTAAACTTGCTATAGTTTTATTCACAAGGGAACTAGCAAAACGTATTGACGGAACGGAAGTTATTGTAAATTCAGTTGATCCCGGTTTTGTAAACACCGATTTAGTAAGACATATATGGTTTGGTAGAATACTGTTGCGATTATGTTCAGTATTTTTAAAAACACCAAATGCCGGCGCTCAAACAACATTGGCTGTAGCCTTGGATCCTGACTTAATTAATGTAAATGGAAAATATTTTTCAAATTGTAAAATCAAAAAACAATTGAAAGATCCACAAGATGAGACAGCTAAATGGTTATGGAATACTAGTAAAAAATTAACGTATCAACATAAATATAATGATTAATTAATTAATTTAGATATTTTATTGCTTCAAACACTAACTAGATCTATAAAGAGTGGCGTTGAATATTATTTCTATTAAGATTTTAGATAAGTTGTCACTTAACCGATACGTATTTTTCCCAAGATAAAATGTTCAAGAAATAGATTCTTCCACTTCAAACTATTTTTCATATAAAAATGTGCACGAAAACACAGATTTGGCCTAAATCTGAGAATTGACAAAATCATTTCTATTGAAGTCTTAATAAATAATGTATATTTTCTCTATATTTTCACTAAATTTCCTTCAAAGGCAATCAATTACAATAACAAATATTTATACACCGTAATAATACAGAAAAACTTAAATAATTACTATTGAGTAATCCAACCACGAAGACATTTTGGCACTAAACTCAGCGTATAAAACTCACATCGTCTCACTCATTTTGCCCACAAAATTAATAGTCCGACCATATCTTGTTGATCTAATCCCTAAACCATAGCAGACAAAATGATTCCATCATCTTCGGCCTACAAATAAAATGAAATTAGTTACGAAATTATTAGTAATTGTAGTACTTCTAAATTTGGATTAGCCACAAAAATTGACTCACTCTGATAACAGTTGTCTTCACACCAAGTTTTTATGTGATGAGAGCGAGCGCCGAGCGGTCAAGTTTAATATTAGGAATTTTACAAATCGTATAAAGAAGATTGCGTGCGTAACAACTAGGAATTAGGTGAAAACAGAGTAATGAAGAGCTATAAAAAAGTCTTTCACTGCATTATTTTTAATAACAAAACATACAAATTACAATATAATAACTAGAGAATTCCAAAAAATTATTTTAAATTCCAATCGCAAGGCTGTATGTAATACCAAATATCTGTCTGTCATAAACATTTCACTTTTATATTATTGGATGTCAAATCTCAGAATTTCATTGATTGAATATTAAGAAATATATACGAAAATTCTATTATTTGAAATGTAAACATAGAATTGTAAACTTTGTATTTAATATGCAACAGGTGAGTGCGGGAACTTTGATGTAAAAATATCGACAACGTTTTTTTATTTAAATTTTAATTCGTATTTATCACAGGTATTTATACACAGAGGTAATCTGTTTTTATATTCAGACTAAAACCAATTTGTGTACAAAAATTCTTTTCAAATCGTGCCAATTTTTTTTTTATTGGAATGATATAAAATAAAGCAAAATAATTTTTACAGACATACCACGTTTACATGCATAGTTGAAAGATCGAGTTGAAACAAGGTTGAAATTCAATTCGTGTTTATATGACATCATTTCAACTCAGTAACCAAGTAAGAAAAGTAGAGTCGAGTCAACCCAGTTTCGACTTGACTTCATATGATAATTCAACCCGGGTTGAACCAGGGTTCAACTCTGCATGTAAACGTGGTAAAAGATAAGGTGACTCTCGATGAATCATCAATGCACAAATTATTATTATTTAAATTTTATTTAAATGAACAGTTAATTTTTGGTATGACTGTCAAATTGACTTTAAAAATGTCCTAAATCTAAAACAGTTAAGATATTTTCAAAACATTTTCAGCAGATTTATATAATTGCAGATATTATTGATAAATGTTAAAAATAAGGCCAATTTATACGGAAACTTAATCTCTATCGGCGCAATTTTCTCGCATGCCAAAGATCCAGGACATAGGTTTAAAATATATTCATTATGTATTGCTAAACATTTTTCATTTTCCTCAAAAAAAATTTTATACCGCATAAAAAAAAAATCGCACAAAAACAGCTTTGACTGTACTTTTCTCGTTATTAGTGGCGTATCCTTTTGTTCCCCTTATTTGAAAATTGTCGCTAAAACCGATGTTTAATTTTACTTCACTACATTACCGATTAATATATTTTTTTAATTAAACTAATATTAAATATTTATATCTATTTCCAACATAAACCCTTCCATCTCTGTACGGAAAATTCAAATGGCATATATTTTTTATTTATTTTTTTATTTATTTATTTACTTCTTCATTTACATGCTGTATTGATATGCTATATATAGTTAATCAATCCCATGAACACGTGGTTCCTACATTTACTTAATTTCTAATTAAAAACAACAACGTTCAATGGACCAAGAAATGTAAAATATTTTCAGTTTTTCGTTATGCTGAAGGTCTCTCAGAAGAGAAATCGATACTCTTAAGAAAAAGTTCATTGATTCAATCAAGAGATTGAGACATACAATAAAAATACAGCATTTGTTACTTGTGATGAGCTCTTTGCTCATTCTTTGCTATGCGCGGAGGTACATACATACATAGATTACATACATATTATAACGTAGTAGATATTAATTTTCTTTATGAACATTTGCGTCATAGAGAGTAACAACTAACAACATAACATTTTAACGGCAACATTTAATTGTATTATTAAGTACAGAAACGGTTTTCATATTGTATGTCCTATATTGTAGCTAAGGATTCGCCACTGCTCGTTATATATAAGACTTATATATCCAACATCATTAACTTTATTATGTCTTCCAGAAAAACCAAAAAAAAAATGAACCTGACAACAACAACAACAACACCAATTCCTCACCAACGCCAAGTACTAGCACTTCAGATACACAATCTGTAAGTGAAGAAGTTATAACTTCTAACATCGACAACCTATGTGTTAGCAATAAGTGCTATAAAATAGCAAATTCAAGCATTTTAGGACGATATTTGGTAGCTAGCAAAAATCTGAAGGCTGGTGAAATTGTTATACAAGAAATGCCATTAGTGATTGGACCGTGTGGTGAACAAGTGTGCTTGGGATGTTATGTCCAACTACCATCAAGAAGTAAACAGTACAAGTATAATTGTCGCATATAAAATAATCGAATTTTTCCAATATTTTTAATTTAAAGTATATTTAAGATGTCCTGGTTGCGGATGGCCATTGTGCAATGCAAAATGTCCGGGTATTAAAAAACGGACGGGTCACAGTATTTGGGAATGTTCAACACTACGTGAAAAACGTGTTGCCGATCATTTGGACCGTAGTAAAGGAAAATATTTAATAAATCTGTATGAAGCAATAACACCATTTCGTTGTTTGTTGCTAAAATTATTTGACAAAGATAAATGGGAACAATTAAACACAATGGAAGCGCATAATAATATTAGAAAGGACATTGTATCGCTATGGAATCGTAATCAGATTTTGGTGGTTGATCAAATAAAAAATATTTGGGGACTGAAAGAATTTACGGATGACGAAATTCACACAGTTTGTGGGATACTAGAAGTAAATTGTTTTGAAATTGGACAGAATGGTGCTCGTGCCAGAGCTTTATATGATGAAGCATTTTTACTTTCACATGATTGCTCCGCTAATACATCTCATACAGATAATCCAAAAACATACGAAATGACAATACGCATGCTAAAGGATATTTCTAAAGACGATTCGATTACTCTAAGTTATGCTTATACGCTACAGGTATATTATATATTTGTGATGAATATAAATTTATTAATAATACCTCGACATCAAATAAAATGTCTCATCAAATTTCTTAACACGAGCAAAAAACTCCTATGCGTTATGGCATCTCGCCAACAAATTAACTGTCGTATTTAACAAAGTGAATCGAATCATTAACTAATGAACCATCGGTTTAGTCTATCTCTATATGAACGAACTTAAATTATTCAAAACTATTTGTCCTTATACTCACCCTAATATCCAAGTTTGGTTTATCATCTGATGAATCTCCTACAATTCCATTTAGTGAAGTCTGATGCGTTGGTGAATCAAATACAATTCTTCTGTTGCCTTACCTTTATACATATATCTATTGTAGTTGGATTTTTGTTCAAAAATTCTTACTTTTTTAGATTAATGAAGGGTGGGTATGAGAAAATTGCCATAACGAACACTTCTCGGTATACAAAATGTGAAACACAAAATTCATAGTAGAATTGGGAGTCATCTTAACTAATAATTGAACAACATAGTTTTAAAGATAACAAAAAAAGATACATACAGCCACCAATACTTCTGTTATAGTTTGGTTACTCAAACGTCTCACCTGATATAAAGTAAACAAACTTTTAAAGAACAATTTTAGATTGGATTCCCCGAAAGCAGAATTTCCCGAAAACGACAGTTCCACGAAAACGACAATTCTCCGTATAATAACACTAAAAATGTGTATTTACCGTATCAAGCAAGAACATGAAATGATAAAACTTTAATCTACTAGAGTAAAGAAAATATTTTCCAAAAACACAATTTCCTGAAAATTGTATTTTCGGGGAATTGTCGTGGTACCTGAAAGTTTATATTCTACTACTCATTTTTGAGTCAATCTCTGTATGTACTTTAATATGTTTTTAGGGAACGCTAAAACGTCGAGAACATTTACAAGAAGGAAAATTCTTTTGGTGTCAATGTAATCGTTGCTCCGATCCAACCGAACTCGAAACATATTCCAGTGCTATTCAATGCCCAAAATGTAAAGGTGGTCTTATTATGTCAACTGACCCATTAAATCAAAGTGCCGCATGGAAATGTCGAACATGTAATTATATTGTAACCGGACAATCAATGTTAAAACTTGTGGATACCGTTTTTAAGGAACTCGATTCGATAGATAGCAATGATGTTATTGCTTACGAAACATTTTTAAGCAAATATAGAAATGTTTTTCATAAGAATCATTATTTATGTATATGTGCAAAACATTCCCTATTTCAATTGTATGGACGTTCAGAAGGATTTCTAATACAAGAGCTGTCGATTGATCAGCTACGCACCAAAGAACAATATTGTCGTGATTTATTAAGTGTGGTTAATCAACTGGAACCGGGTTTATCTAAATTAAGAGGCAATATAATCAATTAAATATTTAAATATACAATTTTTTAATTTAATTTTTAATTGTATATAGGAATTATAATGTATGAACTCCATGCACCTGTTATGATTCAAGCAACGCGACTTTATGAGGCTAAGGAAATTAATAATAACGATTTAAAGAAAAGACTCCGAGAGGTGGTGAAGTTACTTAAAGAAAGTGAAGAAATATTGGGAATGGAACCTGACGGTTCCACTGAACATACAATGGCTTTTGCTGCCAGGGATGCTTTAAAAAGGATTGGAAAGATTTGATTTTTTGTTATATTTTATTAAAATTATCTAATCTGTTTGGAATTTTTAACTTATTCATAGAATTGTGATTATATTAAAATACTAAATTTAATTTGATCTTTGAATTTATAAAAATATAAAATTTTCAGGATGGTTCCCACAAAGTTTTCTTTCTTCCAAAACCAATTATCGATACTGATAAGTATGAGAGACCCTTTCCCACCCATGGTCTAGCTTTGACAGTACTGTTGTACATTGTACTTATAAGATCCGAATATTCTTGAAAGTTGCTACTACTATGGCAGCAAAATATCCAAGTTTAATTTCTGGGAAAATGGGATATAACAATGGTGCAAATCATTTTGAAACTATACTTAATAAAGCTAGGTGGATATTATTAACAACATCCAAATAAACCAAAGAGTTTGGTTGTAATCTTATAAGTTGCAAAATGAGAATACTACTGGACAGAGAAAGTCTACAAAGTGTGACAGGCTTAGCTGTAGACTATCATCTAAAAAAGATAAAATTAATAAAAGTCTACAGGACCAATCCTGTATAAAATGTGAAGCAGAAGTAAAAAGGGTAAAACACTTTTTGTGTGAATGCATCGCAGATTAGCTTCCATGGGCTGTAACATAATAGATTTTCTGTCTACGGAATTGAAATTCAGTGCCTTCACTGTTATTATATACTAATAGGCTTACCATAATATTTTATTTACAATGCGGTACATTTTGTACATTTGTACATTGCGGAAAATGCGGAAAAATTGCGGCAATAAGAAAAAATACCGAACAAAATTGGAGAAATTCCAGAACAAAAATATTTATTAGAAAAATGTATTTTACTTGCTTAAACAACATTCATAGTTATTCAATATTAACATTAATTTTGTGCATAATACCTGTGGTATATAAATATTATATATACACCTCATACATACATACTATACATACATGGGTTCTAGATTTGGAAAAAGTCTCTTAAAAAAAGACACCAATCTTATGTATGTTAGACACATTGGTTCCGACAATAATAATAAAAACTTAAAAGAACAAATAAAGCTCTGATTTTCAAATGTACATATTTATGTATTTTCATCCATTACAAAAAATAAAATGATAAAATGAATCAAAATACAAACATAAAACACAAACAGGTGTCAATCAGAGTTATAAACCTAATCGAATAAAAAACATTTTAAAAATTTATATTTTAGAGGTAAATTTGAATTAAAACTTTTTAAATGATTGCGTTAAAGTGAAGAAATCGCGCAAAAAAAGGATTCGTCCAGCACTAACAAATCTCGTTAATATGAATTCGAGGGGTTGCGTAAAAAAAGGATTAGGTGTATATACAATATACATACACCTATATAAATAAATAGAACACAATTTTTTTTATTGATAGATAGACCGTTACAGAGAAAACTAACAAGAAATCACCCTTCAGATTTTTTGTTAAATTTTAAATATGTACCTACATAATAGAAAAAGTCTTGAGCGTAAATTGGAAATATATATTTAATTAAGGATTAAACAAAATATCACAAAAGTCAAATTTTTGAAATTATTTAAAGTTTAATGGACAAAAGGGGAAATATTCTGTCCAATGTAGAAGATCTGGCAACCCTATTATATACTCAGACTCACTGTAAATTTAAAATAGCCTTTCGATTATGAATCATAGTAAAATATTTTATTTTTTCGGTTTTTCATTATGTTTTAATTTTAATAATATTAAACGCTACTTGAAGAATAATATTTATTCCGAAATTGATATCATATCGCAAAAATAAATAACGCCATATTGCTAGTAGGGATGCTTTCTGAAAGTTTTTATTTTCACTATACGAGCGTACTTAAAATAAACCTAGTGTGTGAGGTGTATGTATTTAATAGAAAATTATATAAATAACACGAAATACTTCGACGGCATTATAGTAGTTACATAAATGTATATATATATATATATATACATAGATACTTACATATATATTTTTGGTTTAGTTTATCGGGTAAACATTTTTGTGACTATACGACGTCTCAGTCAACGTACAGATCAACTGAACGGAACAATTCATCGATATATGTACATTGTACATATGTACATACATTCAAATAAACAGAATTTCAAATAGAAGGTTAATCAAAAATTAATGTTATTTATTTTTGATTAAAAGGAGAAGTGAAATTACTCAATTATATTATAGAGAAAGTTAAATATAGAACAATAAAAATGGTATCGAAAATCGATAAAACATATAATTTGTGTGTGGTTTGTTCCAAAGAAAGTACGGCAAAATGCTCAAATTGTGCTCAAGTATATTACTGTTCAGTGGCACATCAAAAATCTGATTGGAAAAGTCATAAACCTAAATGCCATCCATTTCAAGTGAGTAATTTATTATTTTTTCTAGTATGTAGTTAAAATAAATAATTTTATATTTACGATACTATGGCTTTTGATCGAGGCTTAAGTACAAATATATTAAATGAAAAAAAATAAAATTAAAATGTCATCTCACTTACTTAATTATAAAAAATAAGATATTAGAAGCGGTCATGTGTACCAAAAATAAACATTTCCCAGATGTTGAGGAACCACTATATTAAATGTATTTCTTGAAATGAGACATTAGTTATTAGAACTTTTACATTAAATTAACTCCAATAAGGCTTGTAATTTAATGTAATTATTATTATTTGATAGAACCTACTACCTACATAATTTAATTAAGTTTTTAAAATCAATTTTATTATTTGATGTATTGATACAAACTGCCTCCCGTATTTGTAATATCTCCACGAGCATATGGATTACAATCACGGGGGAAATTTATGAATCCGGAGATTGCGCAATTGACAACATTTTAATATTGCTAGCGGGTATGGTTTATTATATTATATAATAAAAACTTAGCGGAATGAATGAAAAACAGCCTCCAGATCTAGAAATCTGTTATTATTTGTTTCGGGCACCAGATTGTCCACTTTATATACCAGTTACGGCCCTGTTTGGGTCGGAAGCAAGTGGACTCCTCTTCTATACCTAACTTTACATCAACCTCTGCTCCAGTTGCTTTTAAGGTACCATAATTAAAATTTATGTCCTAAAAGGCGTTCAACACGAAAATCCTGCGTTATATGTAACAAATTTGCGCTTAAAACTCGACGGGCCTCCTTTAACAACTAGTTTTAAAAAATTTATAATATTTGTGAACAATAAAAAGTAATAAAAACATATACTTGAGACTTTTCAATACAAAAATCTGTTTTTACCTTCTTTTTATTTCAAATTATTCACTCCTCCCCTAACATTTTACATGGAATTTCTTATACCTACCGCGGTAAGTCGAGCGTACTGCAGAAGGGACCATCAGCAACTTTTTATCACCAAATGACTTTTTTAAAGTTTCACTTTTTAAAAAGGTTAAAGCAAATATTTAGGAAGCTACTGAAAATTTCAGGCCAGTTAGAGTTGAGCTTTATACTTGTTTTTCAATATAAAATCAAAAAATATACCCAGGTTAGCACACAAAAGGGGTAATAAAGTGTTAGCTATGGCATTAAGAATAAATAAAATCCCCCCACCTCTACGACCCTCCATACAAAATATTATTATTATTAGTGAATTCTTAGGTACACGAGGAGCTTAATATTGTATATGTTGGAGTATTAATTTAAGAAATGTCTCCTTCCTTCCTTCAAACCCCTTCCAATTATAAAAGCTATTTTCCAACAAAAAACGAATTTATTTTATTTTTATATTTACCTCTTATTGTATACCAACGGAAATTCAAATTCAATTTTCAACTTTTTTGTTTTTAGATTCTTAAAAATGAAAAATTTGGAAGGTATCTAGTAGCTACCAGAGACATCAAACCGGGTGAAGTAGTACTTAAAGAAAAACCATTAGTGCATGGTCCGTCACAAATCACATGTCCGGTGTGTATTGGATGCTTACAAGGATTAAAAGAACCCCTTGAATTGGATTGCGAACGTTGTGGATGGCCCGTTTGTACACAAAAATGTCAAGAAAATCCAAATCATCAATTAGAGTGCAAACTTACAGTTGAACGTGGATCAAAAGTGTCATTAAAACATTATTTTTCACCGCATCCAACATACCAATGTATGACTGTTTTAAGGTGCCTTCTGCTCAAGAAAGAAGATCCACCAACATGGGAAAAAATAAATCAATTAGAATCGCATTGTGAACAGCGTCGTGGATCAATTCAATGGCGAAATGATCGAGAAGGTGTAGCAAAATTTATACCAAGATTTTTTAAATGTAATGCATGGAGTGAAGAGGAAATTCTTAAAGTAGCTGGAATAGTTCAGATAAATGGCCATGAAGTACCGTTAACAGATCCACCATATGTGGCAATTTACAATCATGCTTCATTAATTGAACACTCGTGTAAACCAAATCTTACCAAATCATTTACACCCGATGGCGAAGTTTTATTTTGGACAGCATCGCAAATTGAAAAAGGAAGTCACTTAAGCATTTGCTATTCAGATGTTCTTTGGGGTAGGGCTAATCGTCAGCATCATTTGATGCAAACGAAAATGTTCAAATGCGATTGTGTCCGATGTTCGGATATTACGGAATTAGGAACATATTATGATGCTATTAAATGTAACAGGAAAGAATGTTTAGGACTACTCCTGCCCATAAGTTTAGACAATTGGGAGGACAGTTGGAGGTATTATGTGAAAAAATCATTTTGGATCATTGATTGTTTGTTTTAATTTAAATATTTTTGATATTTTTAGATGTAATTTATGTAATCAAATAGTGGACTATGACTACGTTAATAATATTTTAGAAAGAGCAGGAAAAGATATTGAAGCAATGGAGAAGGATAAAGAAGACAACTGTATGAAGTAATGTCAATGAAATTTATATTTTGAGAATCGAAATGCCTTTCAAATTTATTCCAGATATATTGAGCACTACACCAAATGGTTACCAGACCATCATTATTTAATTTGTGATGCAAAAGTCGCTTTAGCTCAAATAATTGGAGCTGGTGGGCCAGACGCATTACAAAGAATTTCCGAAGAACAACTTATGTTGAAAATCAAATTGTCAAAAGAACTTCTCAAAATTTTTGAAGTAATTGCCAATGGTAAGTTTGCGGTGAGGCAACTGCATCTTTTAAATTAATTACAATAACATTTTAGCCGAAACACGAATCCTCGGCTCATTACGGTTCGAACTGCATGCTGGTTTGGCTGAAAAAGGTCGTCGTGGTGCCCAACAACTGAACGATACATTTAAATCAGCCCTAGAAGAATCACTATTTAATGGCGAGGAAGCAGTTCGTTTATTACAAAAAGAACCAATAATATTAACCGAAGGACAAATATGCGCGCAGGCAAAAATTAATGTCAATTCATTGAGAACATTGTTAGGAATGCCTACGAATGTACTATAAAAATGGTATCTAGCATAGCGTGAATTAGTAACGTTTTAGTAGCGTGACTTTCTTGTAGAAAGGTGTTTTGTTTATAGAATGGTTCCATTAATAATGCTCCATTCTAACGATTTTGTACTAAAATAGAATATTAGAAAAAAATTGTTTTTATTTTATATTAGGTTGGATCGATGTCATAGGGACCGTTTACATTATCCTCACACTTTTTTTCTTAAATGCACTTTCGTTTTAGAAGGAGAGTAATCAAAAAAAAATTTCCGATCATTTGTATTTTTCCATTCTGTCAGATTTTCTGTTTCCTCAACTTATATATAAAATAATTAAGGAGTTTTGGTTTCGGTTTAATTTCGGAAAAAAATTTGAAAATTATTTTAATTTTAGTTTTTACACCCATTATTAGCATACAAAATCACGGAAAAAAACTTTTTTTTTCTTAAAAAAGGCCGCCATTTTTCGAATTCTCAACAAAAATGTTTGCTTAAATTTGTGATGCAAAAGTCGCTTAGTTCAAATAATTGGAGCTAGTGGGACAGACGCAACGTTAATCACACTAATTTCGAGTAAATTGCTAGATATAAAAATTATGTAGAGACAGTCAGTAGGAATATTAACAATATTAAAAAACGAAAAATTTTTATCAAGCAATAATAGATATTTATTTATATATTATAAAATACATAAAATAATTTTTTGTGATGCATTAAAAAAAAACTGAAAGGAATTACAAAGGTACAGAGAGAGAGAGAGAATCGAAGAATATATATATACTATATATATTTTTTTTCCATTTTTAATGTGAAATTCTGATGTTTTCTTGTATATTACTGTTTTCTTAAAAATATGCATTATATATAGACAAAACATTAAAAAAAATATAAAACAACTTTGTATATATATATGTTTATAATAACTATATATATAATTTTTTTTTTTTTATTTTTTTTATTGTTAGTTTTGCACTTATAATTTAAATCTATTTAAAATACTTTCTGTCTTTTTTAAAGTAAGATCAAGAAAGAAAAAAAAAAGAAAAAAGAAAAAGAAAAACGACGGTGCAACGCGCGCATTTTTGCTTGTAATAAAAAAACGAAATAAAAAAAAAAAAACAGACATTTTGAAGTAAAAATAAAAGTTATTTTTTTGCAAATTACTTATAATGTATTCTGTAAGTAAATAACGTCGTACTCATAAAATGACCGGTGATGTGCGTAAGAATTAATATATTTCAAGATATTTGACTATTAAAACTGATTTTGAAGCAAAATACATCGATTAAAATTAAGTTTTTTTGAATTAGGTTTTTTTTTTTATCATTTTGATGACATTTAATTATATTATACATTTTTTATAGTAGGCAACAAAAATAATTTATAAATAATTTAGAAAAAAAAAATGTATTACGTGGAATGTTAGAAACAAACAATAAAGCAAAAAGCTAAGCTTTTTCGTCCTTTTTCAATAAATATAAAAATTAAAAAATAAATGCGCAGAGATTCGTAGCATACTTATTTTAGAATATTAATAATAAAAAACTTATTATTATTGTTTGTTATTAAATATTTTTTTCTTAAAATTCTCCAATTTGCAAAAAAAAAAAGTTAAAAAACAACGCAATTTTAGAGCAATTAAACAATCCAAAATACAATATTATAGGCATCGGTTGTGCTGTTTTTTTTTTTTTTTTGTTCTCATCGGACATATTTTTATGTAGGCTATACATTAAACATAATAATATATATATTTAAATAATTCTTGTTAATTTTTAAAATTAACTTTTTTATTTAAATTTTTTCTTTTTGCAAAAATATGAAATATTATTGAAAAAGCTAGTCCTCATTTGAAACAAAACGTTTCATTAATATTTTGAAAACAAATTTTAATATCTGAACACTTGGGTTTTTATATAAATTTTTTTTTTGTCTTGTTTTATTTTTTAAATTTAAATTTTAATATTTTAGTAGATTTTATAAGAACTTTCAATGAATATTTTTATTGTTATTTGAATTTTAAGTAATTTCACTTCAAATATATTTAACAATTAAGGTCTTGGCCTTGACAGTAAAATTAAATGTTGAATATCTATTTTAAAAAAAAATTATTCCTAGTTTTTGCAACCCGAAAATAGTTAAAATGACAACAGTTTTAGCCGATATTACTTATAAGATGCAACCATTCATCGATATCGGTAAGTCCACGTATCTTACTTAAATACAAGAGGATTAAATAAAAGTATTAATTAATACACTAGCACATAAATAAACATAGAGAAATTCAATGAACATTTAAAACAGTTCTGCTTAAACATTTACTAAAAATCAGGGGGTCTATTATGCAATCCGAGCGAAATCGGATTCGACCACATTTTTGTACTTTGGTAGTATGACATTTGATATTCGACACGATACCAGACCCACCTGTAGCGTTATGAAATCCGAATTTGGCAAATATGTCAAATGGCGGCTTTATATGATTTGGTCGTCACCAAAGTCTTCAAGTTTTTTGTACAATGTAGGTAGAATTAAAAAAAAAAAAAATAGAATTACATCAATATTCAATCTAATTTAATACAATATTATAATATAATAATATTTTTTCGCTGAATCCGCAATGTCAGTGCTTCATTTTCACTATCATTATCAGAATTTAGAAAATAAACAGCACCACATTTCATTTTTGAAAATAAAATTTAACACACTAGGGCGGGTCGAAATGCACTTTTATTGCTGTAGTGCGGGAAAGTTGCGAATTGCGATTTCGAAAAACTTTGTTATGTTTTTTTTAAATTTTAATTCTTTCAGTCTTCCAACACGTCTTGAAGTTTTAAAAAATACTTAAAAAATGTCCGACGGTTTCCTATTACAAAATTTTTTAACTGAAAAAAAAACCTTTTATGGTTATAAAAATTGATGAATCTTGTAAGAAATTCACAAACTATACAATTTACTAACTGATTTTTTCAATATTTTAAAAGTTTTGAGGCTCTTGGGAGGTTTTTTTTTAAAAACTGTTGAGAAAAGTTATTTTTTTTCTAAATATTGTTTTGCAACTTTTCCGCACTATAGGCGTTATTAAAAATACAAGTTTAATCCAATATACACACTTGACAACAAATGACATTTAAAATATCATAGTTCAATGGCCGAAAATTCGGCAGCGTTCATAATAACACAATAAGAAACGGATCGAATTCGCGCTTTTGGATTAAATACGATGTCGTTCGAATTGCATAATAGACCTCCAGCATCCAAATGATGGAGCTATTTTCTTTTTCTTTCGATGTCCATTTGATAATTTGAATTATTAAATTTGTAATTATTTTATTTAATTAAAATTGATGGTGCGCATTTCCAAAATTACTGACCAGTCACAAGAGAGAAATGTTTGAAAAATGTATTGTCATCAAATATATCGTAGTTTTAACTATAAATTTATGAAAATGTAATTCACGAATAATTTAAGGAACTGGTTTAGGATCTGCAAAGTATGGCTAAACTGAATAACGATAAATCTTAAAACTCCTTATAGTTGGAATGAATCAATTTATAAAATATTCAATTAAGTTCGTTAAAAAATCTACCAAATAGGATTTGAACAAATATTGCCAAATATTATTAATAAATTGTAGTAAACAAATTTTGTTTTTGTTTTTAATTAAACATTTTAAATGAAGTTTTTCCATAAGCACCAAAAAAAAAACCAATTGGCAATATTTGTACAAATTTTACGGCAATTCATCTTATGTAGAACTTATCAAGAAACCTTAAGTAAGATTGTGTGTAAACATATAAGATATAAAAAGAGGTTACATTAAACAGCAAATTCATTCAAAGAGAAATTTTGCAACTTTGAGTTATGTGGTTGTGTGCACTTATTGTGTCTGTTGTTGAATTTCGATTTTTTCAACGGTCATGTCTGGATTCATAGCTGTAGCCTCCTGTGAATAAAAAAAATTATATAAATTAAATGCCTTCCATAAATGGAAATCACGTATTGACAGTTTCGATTAATTAAATTCATTTAATTTCAATAGGTGAATGAATACAACATGGATTGTAGACAATTTCAAATAGAAAATCTTCAAAATATTCAATATTCAACCTCAAATAAATGTTGAAGGCAAAAAAGTCCCTGTTCAGTTAACAGTTTTATTGACTGACCATTTCTATTCATCAATGGTACCAGACGAAGAATAAATGGCCATTTCTCAACTAGATTATTTGACAAAAAACTTACCTGAATTGCTTCAGCTAAAGCTTTGTCATGATCAATCGGGTCACCATCTGATTGAATTGTAATCTTCTGTTCGACACGTGTTTCGACTATGCCATCTCTTTCAGTTTTATACTAATAACAATAAAAATAAATAAAAAAAGGTAGACATTTTGAAAACAATTCAGCATACCGTTATAGTTTCAACTGTTCTGGTTTTACTGCTAACAGTTTGTGATGAAATAATTTCTCCATCGGCTGTATAGCCGGCACTATTTTCACCTAAAACCACATGGCTTTTGTTGTTGGGATCAACCGAAATGTGTCCAGCCTCACCCTAAATAGATAATAGAGAAGATATTTTATTAAAAAAAAAAAAATAGAAATAAAAAAAAATAAACATAAATAAAAAACATAAAACAAAAACATTTTTGAATAATTTTGAAAAACCAACCTTTATCGATGACGGTAAAGAACTATCATATGGTCCATCAATTGGTGTTCCGGAATCTCCGGAACTAGTTGAGGATATACTCTCTCTGCGATTATACTAAAACAATAATCAGGCAAATGCGATCATGCAATGAAGATTTAAAAAAAAAAACACATCAATATAAGTAATCAATTCAAGCAAAATTCTAGCCGAAAAAAAGAATAATAAAATTAGTTACCTGTTCGCCACTAGTTACTGTTGCTGTTGTTTTAACTTCTTGAGTTACTACCCTCTGCTCTTGCCTGTTCAGATTATGTGTAGTTGTTGTTGCAACAGTTTTTTCCTCTAATTGTTGTGTTTTTGCATTTTTACCTAAATCCTCGTGTGTAGTTGCCGTTCTTGTTGTAACAGCTGTTGCTGTTACATAAGCACCAGATGCATCGTCGTGTGGTGCATCAGCCTGGTTTATTATTATTATTGGTTTAATTATAACAAAAACAAATAACTAAATAATAAAATTAAACAATTCTATAATTAAAACATTTAAGCAAATAAAGAACATTTAGAGTTAAAATTAGCAAAAACAAGTAGTTAATAATAATACTGGATAATTGGGATTAAAATTTGTTAGGTAAAATAATACAAAGAAGGCTAAATTTAAAATTTTTCAAAAATAAAATTAAAAAAGCTTAACCGTTCTGTTGATAAATAGAAGAATCATGCCATTTTCAGTAAATATATTTCTTTTGTTAATTCGGTTTCAATTGGGCAATTCAGCAAAATGAACGGATTTTCAATTTTGTTTCACTTTCAATTGAGATAAAATGGTAAACAGAGGAACAGTAAAACGTCCATAGCTGACCCTAAACAGTGGTCTATGATGCGTGTAATAAGCACCGCCACTCTAACTTAATAGTATAATTATATTTAGAATAATTTCTTGATTTTTCTGGTGGAAAAGAAAAATGAAATAAAAATACGAAATCTGAAGATCACAAATTCTTGACTTCAGTACATAAAAATCGATGAGCTTTAAATTTTCTTGTCTTTGAAAGTAAAAATACAAAAAAAAAACAACCAAAATATCTCGTATTTTCTCTCAAATATAATAAAAGACTCGTAAGACGGTTCTGAAATTTTAAAAAAAAATTAATCACAAACGCAATGTTTTTTTTTTTTAAATACATTCACTAGAGCAAACTTTATACGGTTGAATGGATTCATTCTTTCAGTTATGAGCACGTAATTTAAAAAGACTCTCCATTCTATTCTGAAGCTTTTAATATTTGTTTATATAGTGAAGCATTCTTTCCGTTACATCATATAAGAATTCGTTACTGGAATTTACATATGTATAAAAAAAAGTTACATACTTTACTACATACAGGATGTTTCAATTTAGCATTGCTCTTTAGCAACATGGTGGAAAGGGGGATTGAAAATCATATAGGATGGTTGGGCATTGATAAATTATCAACAAATGAAGGGGAAATGAAGCAATTATAAGTTTATTTGCATGTATGTATGTAGGATATTGGTGTTTGGTGACAAAAAATCAAAAAAAAAAAAATTTTAAAAATACATTTCAATCCTACCTGTAAAACGCCAATGAGATGAATCGTTATTTTTAATAAATATTAATATATTAAATGTGCTTATTAATATGATAAACAACTCAAAAATACTATAAAAAATATTGTAGGTGTTGATAATAAAATATTGTAAATTACAAGTGTTGATAAAAGACACGAACATTGATTTTAAAAGTGACGTCATACTAAGATTGCTTGTAATTTAATATCAAGTTAGTGAAAATTACTAAATCAGTATTAATACGTCAGAGCGGATGATGAAAAACATGCGAAAGTCAAAAACAATGATATTGGAATTTTGACGTTTGGTGGTCATAAGGCAATTAATAGTTGAAAAATAGTTACGTTACGAAGTTCGTAAGACTTGTATTATTATTTTTACAAATTTTGATGGAATAACTGTATAATAGGCCTTGTGAAACCACATAATAATGATAGATACAAATTATTAATTGTCAAAATTTCGTATCGTATATTTTAAAATTTAGAGACTCACACCATGACACCAAACTCACTCATATTCGTTTTTTTTTTCTTTTATAATTTTTAATTTTTAAAGGTAAAATTCTTCATGATGAAAAAACTAAGTGCAACATCATCAATTGTTATTAACAAATGTTAGAATTTATACATGGTTTTTGAAAATAGTGATAGATAATTTATATCTGTAATTATTTCGTTGATTTACACAAACAACCTTGTAATGTGAGAAAATGAAATGGTCATCATTGATAACCTTGGTAAGAATTTTTATAGACATTTTTAAGCTAACAAAAAATCGGATCGTATAAATTAATTTCTATCTAGTGCTTATTTCAAAAGGTGGACAGATTGTACACCCCCCTCCCTAGTAACTCTGAATTTAAATAAAATAGTAAAATAGGTATGTAATGAAATATTTTCAAGGTTTCAATTGGAACCCGGACCTTTATGCTGTAAAGTAAAGGGTTTAATCAATCGGTGCAAAAAACAATTTTTTTGTTCGTTTTTGAAAATATCGTCCTCTATCGAATTTCTCAAAAATTTGTTTTTTTTATGTGTTATGTGAAAATGTTATGTTGTTAGCGAAGCAAAATATATGATCGAAATTGTCACACTAATCTGCTAGATCGTACAACCATATAAAATTAGAATCAACAAAACGGTGTACGATAACTTTTCTGAGCGACTGTGTATAACATTTCGGTTATTTAAAAATGTTTAACATGTTAAAGCAACTCAAACTACATCTATGTACGAATGGCACTATGTGTGAACAAAAATAAATAAACAAAATCATGCAAACTGAAACATAATAAAACGAAACAAAATTGAAACGAAAATTTATGAAATGATGAATAATTCCTAGCTGTAGCAGAAGAACCCCACAAATAAACTTTTGTTTTTAAAGCATTTTTTAGACAGACACAATTTCCTAAACTAAGAATGTTCTTATCTATATGTAACTTAAAATTCGTAATCTCTAACCTTGTGTTCTTGTGTTGAATATAAAACTTCACCAGTGCCCAAGTTTCGTATTTCCTCTTCAACATTATGTGTTACACCACCTTCATTTTTTGTAAGCACTTGTTTTGTTGTTGTTTTAACAACTGTCGGTGTACTAACATATTTTCCCCCTTGTGATGTTTGAATAATTTCCGTACCATACTGATCAACATCTTCGTCGGAACTTCCTTCGGAATCACGTCGAAGTGCATTTTTGCCCATATGCTTAATACCATCAAAGAATTGATTACGTGAAATTGGTACAGTTTCTTTTGTTACCGTAACTGCTTTGCCAAAGTGGCCTGGATCAATTTGGGCATAATTCAAAATTAGTTTTCCAGTAACTGGATCGGTTACAGCTGTAGCCGGATCAATATCACCAGTATCTGGATCTATATGACCATATTCAGTTTTTATTCTTCCTGTTATTGGATCAATTTCACCGCTAAGTGTCATAGTTTGTGTAACAGTTGTTCGGGCTCCTGCTACACGCGGATCATTTGGATCAACTTGAACTATTTCACCAGTAACTGGATCGACCATATTATAAACGTAAATTGTTTTATTAAACAGATTCATAATGCGTCCAGTTTTTGGATCAATTTCACATGTATTTGGATCGACAATTTGCGGATGACCTTGATCGTCTTTTTTCGTTACCAAAATTATTCTGATCAATACCAAGCGGCCAGTTTTTTGATCAATTTTTCCAATCTTTGTGTAAACCTCTCCACTCTCCGGATCTATTTGTGATGCCGCATAAAGTGGCTCTCCAGTTGTTTCATCAGTATTGCCGGTTGCCGTAAATATTTGTCCTGTTGATGGATCGACTTTTGTTATATGTGACTCAACAGTTGTTTGCTTTTCAATATCATTAGTTTTGGGATTTTTGTAGCCATAGATTGTAATGATATAACCGGTTTTAGGATCGACTTCAGATGATGTGTAAATAATGTCTCCCGTAATTGGATCTTTTCTTTCAGGTACCCAAATTTGATTGGTTTTAGGATTCACAATTACCTCTTTGCTATCGGTATGCATAATCACATTTCCTGTACGTGGATCAATTTGTTTATTAACAATTCGTAGTGACACAATACGAACATAGTCCTTGTCTTGTTTGCCAGTTTTTGGATTAATTTCATTTTTCAAAATTATCTGATTATTTACCGGATCAATTTTCGCTTCTTTGGTCTCCATTTTTCCGGTTTTAGGATTTTTAAATGTTAGCACATTTGTTTTTAAATCGAATTGACCGAAATTTGTATCAATTTTACCCGTATCTTTATCAAGATTTCCATTGCTTCGTTCAATAGTCATGGTTTTTGGATCAATAATGCCTTTCTTTGCATCAAATTTACCACTAATAGTAGTCACCTCAACAACTGGATCAATCTCGGAACCAAATGTTATCAATTGCGATAGATTAGGATCTTCTTTACCTGTTTTCAAATTAAAAATACCATTTATTGTAATTTGTCCGGTGATTGGATCGACGGTAGATTTTTTATGGATCGGTTTTCCAGTAATTGGATCAATGGTTTTAACTTCGCCTGTAGTTGGATGTATTTCACCATATTTGGTTTCAATAAATCCAGTTTCAAGATGTAGCAAACCACGAGAACGTTCAATTTCACCATTTTTAGTATCAATATTGCCAGTTTTTGAATCGACATTACCGATTATTGTGATTACTTCAACAATCGGATTTTCCTGATGAATAGCTGGCGCAGCAACGGGAATAAATGCATCGCCTGGTTTAGCAATACGTGGTTGTTGTGGAGCTGTTGGTTTTGGTTGGGTGTGCGGTACATCCTGTGGTATTTCTTGTGTCTGCTGCTTGGCAGCTTGTTGTGCAACATTTTGCTTAGCCAACGATGGTAAAGTGGATGATTCTGAGAGCGGTGTTGTGGCTTCAGTTTTTGTAATTGGTATGAATTTGATGATAACAATTTTGCCAGTTTTAGGATCAACTCTGCCCACTTTCGTATATACATCTCCACTTTCTGGATCATATTGACTGACCGCGTATAGCGGTTCGCCGGTAACTTCATCAATTTCACCGGTTGCAGCAAACATTTGATTTGTTGTTGGATCAATTTTAACCAAATTTGGATCCAATTTAGTTTGTTTTTCAATTTCATTCGTTTTTGAATTGAGATAACCGTAAATTGTTATGACAAATCCAGTTTTCGGATCAACTTGTGACGAAGCATAAATGGTTTCGCCGGTTTTTGGATCTTTTCGTCCAGCAATCCATACTTGATTAGTTTTTGGATCTACAATTATATCTTTACCATCTGCTGATGTAACCAGTTTTCCAGTAGCAGGATCAATTATTTTATGTACGATTTTTAATGAAACAATTTGACCATATTCTTTATCAACTTTTCCCGTTTTTGGATTGATAACATTATTTTTTATTAAAATTTGTCCCGTAACAGGATCTATTTTAAATTCCCTCGAATCGGATTTGCCACTTTTAGGATCAGTCGACACTAGCAGATGTTTAACAAGATTAAATTGACCATATTTGGTGTCAATTTTTCCCGTATTAGGATCAATTTGTCCAGTTGAATTATCGATGTTCAATGTTTTCTGATCAATAATACCTTTCTTTGAATCCAACTTGCCTGATAATGCAGTGACCTCAACAATCGGATCGATTTGAGATCCAACAACAATTAAATGGCCCAAATCATTATCGAATTTTCCACTCTTTGGATCGACAGCACCAGTTATTGTAATATGTCCGGTTGTGGGATCTAATTTAGCATATCTACTAGTAGTCTTGCCAGATTTTGGATCAATCGTTTTAACTTCACCGGTTTTAGGATTAACCTGACCATACTTTGTATCGATAAATCCAGTTTTTAAATTTAACGTACCTCGTGTTCTTTCAATATCACCATTGACAGTGTCCACATGACCAGTAGCCGGATTTACCTTACCGGTTACAGCAATAATTTCAACCACCGGATTATCTTGAGGAGCAATGGAAATTATTTGACCCAAAGTATCGTCAATTTTTCCCGTATTCGGATCAGTTACACCAGATGTTAGATGCAAACTACCCGATTTAGGGTCAACATTAGCATTGAAAGTTTCAGTTTTACCAGATCTGGTGTTCAACGTTTCAACCGTTCCCTTCTTTGGGTCAATAACACCATATTTCGACTCGATTTTTCCAGTTTCAGTATCTAAAATTCCAGTTGAATGTTCAATATTTCCATTAACAGCATCAATACGTTTATTTTTTGGATCAAATTTAGATGTGATGACTAAAATTTTAACCCTTTTCTTTTTGGGTTCAGCAGCACCAATTGGAATTTGGGTATTAAATCGTTCATTGTCAATAAATGCCGAAGTAGGATCATACTTTCCTTCACCTAATGCTCTGTATGTACCTGGAGTTCCAGGAGTTTGAATCGGTTTGTCACTATTAGGCGAATAAGATTTTCCCGGTACAATGGAAGAGCCAGCATCTCTTGCGGCATCACGATTTTTAGATTTTGGCGAAAGTTCACCGGCTTTTTTCTTTAATTTATCCTCTTCGCCTGGGGCATAATTAAATGCAAGTCCAGTAGTACGTCTTGTTTGTGAATTTGGACTGAGTTGACTTGTTTCTGAGTCTCGATTTCTAGTACTTGGATCTTCATCGTATCGAAAACCACCGGGTGTATAATTTCGTCGAGTAGGACTTGTATTTGGATCAGAGTCATTATATTCATATGGTTTAGTGAAGCCAGATGGAGAGTATTGTTCTTGTTTCTTTTCTTTATTTTTATCAGCCTGTGGCACTTCGGAAAGCGCAATTGGGATTTTTTTATCTTTATCGCTTTTTTCTTTGGGCGATTTATCTTTTGGTGATTTGCGGCCAGATGAAAATAGTCCCTTTTTTAAAAAAACAAAAATGAAAATAAAAACAAAAAAAATATATTTTTTTATAAAATCTAAATTATAAGGGAGTTTTTGATAATCATAATAATAATAAACTTGTTGCCCAAGCCTACACAATAAATATCTAAAACAGTTTTACTTTTAAAAATAAATTTTACGTTTTGTAAGAACATTATCAAAAAACTCTCAATGCAAAAAAACGATTCTAGCTGTAAAATATATATAAAAAAAACTATGTTTCTAACTTTACCTTTCGTTTGCCTGTTGGAGATTTTTCATCCGAAGTGTTCAATGCGTCGTTCGGGTCATTTTCGTTGCCTATATTAAATCAAATATTATTTTAAATGTGTTTTCATCCTTATTTCCTAGGTGAATATGAAATATAAAGGGGAAATATTTTAAATTGAATAATTCTATGCTGGGATTTTGTGGATGTTTTATAGAGAAATATTTATCGTAATAGCGCTATTAGGATTATTTATAACAAACCAAAGTTTTTTTTACCGTTTGACTGGAAAACAGTTTAGCAAGCGCACAAACCAACCGGTTTATGCTATCTGATATTTTTAATTTATCGGTCATCTTTTATGATGGAAAATAACAAAATAACGAAATTAAAAACACCTTTTTAATTTTTCAAAAAAGTTCCACCATTTTGTTATTTTTTGGTCAAAATGAATTATCCTAGTTCACGCTATAACAAGTTTCCTACAGATTAGTAATCAATTTTTTTTTGTTTTTTGGATGAGCCGTTTGGCTTAAATTATTTACACAAGCGATTTTCAGCACTTTTTTATTAAAACCTACATAAATTAATATAAGAAATGTTTTTCTTATGTTTTAAGTTTCCAAATATGTATAGCTGAAAAGTTTAAATAATATACTTCTTTGTCTTCTTTAAAAAAAAATCATTAAAAATGAAGAATTTTTTCCGTCAAACGAAAAAGTGGCCTTAAAAGATAATTTTTTAAAATTTTTATCATTAAGTGTTTCAATCTGGCTCAATTTTTACAGTTTTCGTGACAAAAGATGAAATCCATTAAAAGAAGTCATATAGAATTCTATGTGTAATAGATTATTTCGATTTGCTTTGGTTTTCTGTGGAACCACTTATAACTATTAAGCCATATATTCAAATGCTGTTAATGGCTATATAGGGATTTTTAGCTCGATTTTAAACTTTAATTTAATATCAATATTATTTTAGACGATAAAAATACGCTACAATAGTGACACCAATTAGGAACTCCCTAATAATTGTTTCAAATAAAATATCGACACTCGTCATGTTGTTTATTAAATTATAATTCAGGATTTCTTATTACGATAGTCTTGATCAGGACCATCGATTTAAATTCGGGTCGTACAAATGAACCGATTGAAAAGTAGAAGATTATATTATTACATTATTCCATCGGGTATGTATAACTCACAAAATACCATTCGTCAATCAAATGCAAATACAAAATAAGCAAATGATTTACTTACCATTAACGGAATCGTTAGTTTTCTCATTTTCTTTATTCTTTTTGCCTAGCATGGGTAATACAGCAACACCTCCAGTTGGTTTCTATAAAAAAAGAACAATTGTAAAGCAAACATTAAATAAACATTAATTATAAGTTACAAAATTGCATGCTTTTTAAATTAATAAAATATTTAAAAAGTTCTGATAATAAGCTTAGTATTAAAAATATGATAAAAGCTCTTAATTACACACGAAATAGTAGTTAATTTATGGTGCTTTGTTTTTCTAACTAAGTGAATATAAGCAATTAATTTATTAGTGTGTTAAATAATAATAATATTTAATTACTTCGATAATACAGAAATATTAAATCTAATAAATCTACAACTAATTTGTTCTCATGTTAGATAATTTCCTATTTTTATCATACTTGATTGTAGGATTTGTCTCACAATTGACTAAAAAGTCGATTTCATAAAATCCTAACCACCTACATCAGACTTTGAGTTTTTCATTCTTTATTATTTGTAGCTTTGTATTAGTGTAAGTGGATCTGTATTTGAGTTAAGAAGTAAAATATAAAAAAGTTAAGTTTTTTTTTTTTGTGTAGAAAGATTGAGATTATTTGTTGCTGTTGTAATACAGAAAACACAATACAGCAGATTTGCGGGTAAACTTTGACATTTTCGACAATATGAAAATGTTTTATTTGATGAAACATAAAATAATAAATTATTTCTATGATCAAAGATAACGCAATAATCCTCCGAATTTTTTTTTTATTATTTTGTTGTTGTCTTATTTGTTTCTAATTGTCAAACCAGACGGACGTTTTCAAAAATAGATTATGGATATTTCCATCGCTGCATAAGCCTTGTATTGTTAATTAAAATTCGCTCCAATAATAAATGCTCTAAATACAAGTTTTGTCAATGTCGGCCTGACACTGTATTCTTTTCTACATTCTTTTATCGGTTTTACCCTGCCATATTTTTTTATTTTTATATAGTACTTAATAGACATTTATGAACACAGAAAAGCGAGAAAAAAGTACCTACATATAAAATATAAATACATATGTACCTACCCTACATTGAAAATACTAACATATTAATTATAACTTGAGGTAAACAAACCAAAACTTTAAATAGAGTTCTAATACCAATTACCATAAAATTATAAAAACTATAAATAGTTAAAAGTAAATTTCCATTTACTTCTTTTTAGAAGAGAGAAAAACTAGACACGCAGTGCATAAATTTGAAAAGCTAGACATACACACTATATAATTTACTGTCAGAATAGATCATTAGTCAGATTGAAACCGAAAAAATTACAATACTTATGTAGAATGTGGTCGTTCTGTACTTGAAATGAAGCGAACTGACTAGAGAGAGAGAGAGAGACTTTTTGGCACCCGTAGAATATAAATAAAGATACAGTAGGTATTTTGAATTTTCAAAAATTTTTACGAATAAAATTGAACAGAATGTCATATTAAGCATTGGAATAAAATATACAAATTCACTTTAATAAAAAAGGGGACGCACAGTACTAGTTGATATAGAAAAAGATAGATCGAAAATGTCTTTGGTCCACCAGAAATAGAAATACTAATGATTAGTATTATTTTGGAAAGAGATTTGAACAGATGAAGAATATTAAAGTAGTTTGTAATTAATATCACAAATAGTCGTTATAGTTGGTAAATTATTTGTATTATTGTAGCACTGTTAAGAAATTTGTCTGTGAAACTATCACTCATATCTGCAAATGGTACTACATTTGCTGCACTAAAAACTTTGGTCTTGAGATGATTTCGAGCACTGAAGTTCCCTTGCATTTGCGAAATATTAGTGAATATTTAAAATACACCACAAGTTATCTTATCATTTCAATATTTTATCATTCTACTACTCGAAACAATAGTTGGTCTAAACTGAACTTTTTAATAAATTTACAGGACACAGTCTAATAGGTACCTGGTATGTATATATGTTCTAACTTATGATACGATATCACACATTCAGTTCAATGTCATAAAGCAAAAATATGTTGCAGAGCAATTTAAAACAACAACAAAAAATAATTAAACACGCAATTGAGGAATTGTTTTTTTTTTTAGGTAATTTTAAATGTGTTAACCTGATCAGTAGTATTAGTTCCAGTTGTTTCATATTCACCCTCTAGAGAGCTCTGAGATGATTGCGAAGCTGTACCGGTACTTGATTCTCGTTTCAGCTGATGTATGTTTTAGTTGAGAAATTTCAGTATGTTAATTGATTTTTTTTTTTTTTGTGTTAATATGTGACAAAAAAGGATTATTTAATTAACAAGTGTTTTTCATTACTGTAGATAGTGTGCAATCTAAACACTGTTGATATTATCAAGCACCATCAAATCTATAAAAGCAAATTAAGAAATGTGTACAAACCTTTTCTTTTTTGTCCTTCTTGATTGGGCTGCGAGATTGTCGCGGCGAATCTAAATCAGGTATATGATCAGGCGGATGAGACATAGTATGTCTTTTATTGGCATCCTTATCCTTTTCCTTTTCTAATGCTAATGCTACATCGAAAAAAATTAGTATCAAATTAGTATCAAATATTTAAGCAAAAAATGTCAAAATCTTATTACCGTCCATACTTCGGCTAGTAAGCCTTTTGCCAGTAAGACTTCGTTCGAAATGGGGAGCGGGACGGTCAACTGGAGTTTTGTTTGTTTGGTACATGGTGCGTCCAGAATAACGGAATTTTGAACCCAATTTGGGAAAGAGGCCAGTTTTTTCATGTGGCTCAGGTGTCATTAATCTGAAGAATGTGTGATGTTCAACACATGCTTTCCAAAGTTTTTTAGCACTATGATGGTCAGCTAATTTAAATCCGATTGTTGATTCATATTGTTCAAATTCGCCCGGTCTAATTTTAATATAGAAATTGTGGCGTTTGTAGGAAATTTTCAAAATTTTTGGCCATGCAAAACGATTGATTCGGAGTCTTTAAAAAAAAAAAAAAATTGAGCAATTCAATTAAAAACAAATCTATCAACTGTCCATACTTATCTCGGTAAACTAATAGTCCAGAAGCACACACGCCTAATGTAATATCTACAGCTTCTGAATCTTTGGCTGGATGAAGATCAACTCCATACATAGCCAATTTCTTTGCATTTTCCAAATAATGAAGTTCTGCCTCAGCCGGTGTTTGGCCTTTATGGGTTTTATGAAGATCCAAAACTTTATCTTCAAGATCGGGTGATTGATTTGGGGCAAATTTAAATTCTTTCAAATAATTTCGATCTTTATGATCAATTGGATCATAATCGCCCAATTCGGATTGTACCAAATATGATCCGAGCAATGCATGAGTTACAAATGAACATGGCAATCGACCTTCTAGAATATCATTTCGTACCTACACAATTATAGAAAATGTTACTTCAAGTGGCTATTAAATACTATTTTCTTATAATTTACCTGTAGACATAAATGATATCTTGTTATATCTTCTTGTAGTTGTGCTGGTTCAGGAGGATAAAATTTAACAGCAAATTGTAGCACCCATGGATCACTTTTAAAAAATTTTGTCACCTGTTTGTCAAGATCTAACCAAACCCGTGGATCATTAGATGTTGTATATAGCAAACCAAAATAATCTTTTTCTAAAATATTTAGACCAGCACATATTGAATTTAACAAATCTCTTCCTTTTGCCTTTCGCTAAATTGGATTTTAGTTAATATTAAAAAAAACACACACAAACACAAAACAAAACTTACATCTATTGAAACTTCTAAAACGGAACCATCCAAGAGTGTAACTTTAGCCAAAGCGGCTCGTCCTGAATTGGTTGGTTTCTTTTTTGTTGGAGTTTTTGTTTCTACTACAACGGGCGGCGCAGCCGGTTTTACTGATTCAGCAGGCATTTCTCTCTGTAATAATTGTTCACATTTTAATTGACAAAATACTGAATTGTGGTTTTAGATGGCATTTCTATTAAATTTTATAACAAAAATGTCTACAACTTTAGAAAGATTCACAATATTTTCATTAATATTGATTTTTTTTCGCAAAATACACAAAATAGTAATTATATAGTTATAGTACAGACGTTAATTAAATGATTGGACAATTTTTGTATATTATATGTTCACAGTAACGCCAGAGGTCTGCCCAATATATAGTTGGTATGGCGTCACATGTTCTACATATATCACAGTTTGCAAGCGAATAACCTAACGTTTTTCAGGAAATCAATACTTTTTACTGTACATACTATATTTTACTGTACAATAGAAGTGTACATGTACATATACACGTAATGCTTTATGTGATTTCACACGCAAAAATAAGTTTTGTTTGAAAATAATTAAATTAAAAACTTGTATATTTTCGTACATATGTACCTATAAATACTTTTAATGTTAATGTTTAATGTACAGTACATACATAAAAATGTTGAATATGAAATTTTAACGCTATAAAATTTTTTCAGTAAATAAAAAGGTAAATAATTGTTGTAAATATTTACTTTTAGATGATATACAATTTTTCCGTGTAATTCTAAAAGCTTTACGCTACACACACCCCAAGGCTGAAATAAATTAATTAAGTAATAAAGTAGTGATGTGTAATGTTAAAAATAGTATTTGATCCTCTTTCAATTTATCGAATTACAACAACAAAAATTATTGTAAATTTATCTTAAAGTGTAGGTATAGGTAATCCATATCCGAACAATTTATTTTCGTTCATGTTTGTAAGAGATTTGGCTAAATTCAAAAAGTACCCCTTAAATGCCTAAAAATTTCGCGAAAATATTGTCGATAAATTCTGGACACTAAATTTACAGCAAACTATTAATAACTAATTATCTCAGATATTTGTTGTTGTAGATTAGTATGAGAACAAAACTGTATTATCTATATACCTGTTCGGCTCTGGCCAGGGCTAGACTAATTAGTTTAAATTACAATGAAACAAAAATTTAAATATTAAATTCAAAAATCTTCGATGTATAGTTAGTGGTTTCATATTTATGCATGTGTACATAGCTAATTATACAAAAATTTACTTTGTAAAGAATTTCTTTGGATTATTTAAATAAGTAAGCTATATGATCGTATTTATTAAGAGTATTCCATATTCCGAGCATATTTTTATGAATTCAAGAAACATAAAAATTATTTAATTGCTATTTTCTATCTCTATCGGACACAGTAACGCAAATCTATTCCATTGATATTTTCGATGTGAAGGAAATTTTTTCCAGATGGAGTTTCAAACCCCCATCGTTTCCATAGTAGTTCAATCTTAACCACCAAAGAGGTTCACCAACTCGTATCCTACCTTACTGAAAATAAGTACATCCTAATTCTACTATTTGCTCGTAGCATTTTTAACATTGAAAGAATTCTCATTGATATATCGCCCACAAACATTTCGTAATTTTTATATATACATACATCGATGGCTTAACTACTGACATACTCAAGCGTCTATTTTTGTCTATTTATTGTTTATAAAAGAGAATAAAAAAAATTAAATAAAAGTCTATAGATATTCCTATGAATGATGTGAAGTATTAAATATGTACATATAAGACTTAATATTTCTCATGAACAAAAAAACTTAAATTGAATCTAACCATATGGATACATTGGAATTTAAATAACATTTATGCATAAGTGATATTTGCCATTTTTTTTACTAAAATAAATCATTTTATGCAACTAAAAAAAATTAAAACCCAAAAACACTTGACTAAATTAGAAAACTCTGTTTATGTGTTATATTTTTTTCTAATAAATTCTTAAAATAAAATATCTACATACACACTAAAAAAATATGGGTAAATTCTACAAAGTGGACTTTATTAAATAAAATTTATTGAATCCAAGAAATTTTAATTATTGTAAATTAATTTTTATCAATGGTTAACAATTTATCTTTTAATTTTTAAGAAAATGATTTTGTACAATTTAGGAAATCGGCTTCTTTGATTTGTTACTTATTTTTTCAATAAAATGTAACGTTATAGAAGAATCTAAGAAATTATTTTATTATATTCAGTTGATTTATTAGAAATTAACAAACTACTTTACAAAATTTACATCTTTATTAATTTAATGAAATAATTTATACATATGTATATATATATATATATACCTATAACAAAATCTCAATATTTTAACAAACGCAATTCATAGTTTTTATCAAAAAATTTTTCGCACGAATATACACAAAATCTTTATTAAATTTACAAAAAATTGATTTTACCCATATTTTTTTTTGAGTGTAGATTAAATAATCGGGTTGTTTATAACAGCAAACAACGAATACATAAATATGTGGATATTAAATTCAATTAGGTCAGATTCCATACATAAATAACTAGAGCTCAATGTGGAATTTAACAGAAGGCATTGAGGAATTTTTTTTTTAACAATACCAATTAACAACAAATATTTGTGTTCCAATTTTACGTTATTTTTAATTCCGATTAAATTTGCCTACATTTTTCCACATTAATTATCTTATGTCATACTATTTGAACCTAGATTACCGATCGCCATTTACCTTAAATCTGAACGATTTGTTACAATATTTTTTCTCAATGTATTCTTTAATGTGATCATACTTTGGAATTATGTTCGTATCTGCAAAAAACTTGAATAGTAAAGCATGTCTTGCCTTATCTCCAAAAACTGTTAACTGTTAATTGTTAACTCCATGAACTCAGTAATTATTAATTTTAATTGAGTTTTTGGATCTAATTGCAAACGTTTCTTGCATTTAAAATTTTCAAGATTTTTCGTATACCTTCTAGAAATCCTTCCATTAAAATAAACTAATTTAAACTTGCCCCCCTTCCCTACTCCCCTACTGGAAAAATTCCAAGCAACGCCCAATACTTTCAATGCCATTTTATCCATAACTTCAATAATTCTGAATTAACAATTTTTTGTATAATTCCCTCATTTTAATGTATTGTCAATATATTGTTCGTATTCAATGACACAACCGATTTTTGATTACGCCTGTTTCTTCTGTTCGGATGTGTTAAGCTATAATTTTGCCAGATATACTTATTGCAGTAAAAATAGTCAAACATCTATTTTTAGTTGGCAAAAAAAAAAAAAAAACTTTAGATATTGATTTAATAAAAATGGTTGTTCATATAGTATGCACGTTTCTGTAGGTTTGTTTTTGTAGTTTTAACTATAAAAATGAAATAAGGTTACTGTGTGTAATATCTTTGAATAAATATGATTAATGCGGTTACGAGTACTATATTATAGTAGAATAACGAGTCCCCTGTCATAAAATGTGCATATTTACTTATTAAAATGAATTAAGTATATATTTTTAAAAGTGTAAGTTAAATTGTGTAATTTTCTTCATTAACGCCTCTTAACTTAATCAATTTTGAATTAAAAAGACGCACGAAATACTCGTAAAATAACTATAGACACAAAAATTAACAACAAATTTTAATTTGCACTTTAATTAACAAAAATAACCAGGTAAATTCATACTTAACATTAAATGCACAGGCACACACACACACACTGGCTAAATTCTCAAACTATTCGGTTGACATAAACAACAAAAACAACAACAATCGGTTTAATAATAATAAATGGCCCAACGAAAACTCAAAATAAACTAAGTTAACTTCTACTGCCTATGATAATAATATACTTATGGATGTTATTGAATAATATTCACATTTCTTCATTATCATAATGGAGGCAACTGGCAACGATTAGGTCATCTTTCCATATAAAATAAAATGAACCATTGAAACAAGTATTAAAGCCGGTCGCAGTCAAACATAAAAGCTAATAAAACATTTACACACACCCATACACATTGTGGTATTCGTACAGAGAATTTTATTAAATTTTCTAGTTAGAAATATATTCGAGAAGAAAAAATTTTTTTTTTCTTAAACATAAGAATATTGAAATGAATTTCATTTAAGTCTACACAGAAAGTGTACGTATAAAGAAACTAGCTGAAACGAATGTAAATAAGTCAGAAGCGTCGATAGTGGGAAAGGTTTTTCGAACACTATGGAGTCCGGTGACAGTTTATTGGCGTGCCCTGTTAAATCATACATCTAGGTATTATATAATATAATTTGCCTTCAAAGTTTTACAATACGTAGGATTTTGTGCGTAATTGCAGACTTATGGACGCCTTCGATTTCTTCGCTGAAAGACTCATAAAGGCAGATCTTCAGCTAGTTTTGTCGACTTTTGATTTATTATTTGAGTATTATGATGTATAACCGATAGAGAACAATAATTGTTATTTCTTGTTCGATTCTTATCTTTAACACTGTGATATTTTTGGAAAGTTAATAACAAGAGATGGAGTAGCAGAATGGGATATGATCAACTAAATCCAGAGATCGAAACGCATTTAGAATGATCAGAATTTTCTATAAATTACACAAAACCTAATATTGATGATTTGTTGATCTAAATATCTATGGATTCTACCAAAACATAACAAGAGATTCGCATAGATAATTTGAGTGGAAATGTCTTGATTTTTAAATCCTATTGACAAATTCTCGGCTTATGTACCCTATTTCTGTTACTTAAAACTATTTAATTGATTTAAATGTTTTGTCTTTGTATGTATGTATTTTGAGACGCATTATTAGATCATTGGTTAAGACGTTGGACTACCACACGGCAGGTCTTAGGTTTAAATCCAGGGTCCGAAAAAATTTCCTATCAAATTAGAAACGAAAACTTCATTAAACGTAATTTTGGTTGTTTATCGCGGTTAGTTAAACTGGGTGGTTCGGATTTTACCTTCAAAACAGTGGCTTTCCCACTATGATGACACACATGCGATAAACTAACATCCTACCTACAATTTAGATCGAAATAAATAATTACCAATAAATCAAATGACTGTGGGAGTGTAACAATCAGTTACCCAAAACCAATAAACAGAGAAACTAAAACTAAAAAAATTAGTTCTAAAGCTAGTAATTGTTATTAATTTTTTATTATTAATGTATTGTGTATTATTGGATGAAATTGTGCACGGACCTACATCGGCGTCCCTGCATTCAGTTGTATACGTTGTATTTTTGGTTTTGTCTATTTAATTAACTATACTATACCTAACGCAAAAAGCCATTTCATCCCACGCTAAACCGAAATTATTTAAAAAATGTTGAGTCTGCACACATTCATATTATGAACTAAACTTTAAAAATAAACCTTCCAAAACATTGTACCTACTTATTTACTGTCTTTAGTGTGTTCTTTTTTAAATTGATCAATCCGCTTTCAAATACATACCTAGATTATAATAAACCTAATTTCAACGTACAAATTTGCTCAGTGGGCTAATAGAAGTGGTAAAAACAAAATTATAAGTAACATTTAAATATGTTATAATAAAAACAAGAATTTTAAAAAAATATAGTGAAAATACTAATAAGGAAACCATTAATTGATTGATTGATTGAACGAATGATATATTAAATATTTTGACATTGATGAAAGATGAAAGCAATCTGTACAAGCTACAGCATAGAACGTTTTACATTTGGACTTGGTATTACAATTATTATTATTATATTTAGCTAAATTATTTAAAGTTTTGTCTATTAAATTTATTTTCTTTTCGTTATGAAGACAATATTTGTTTGTTTCACTCATCTTGCATTCTAAACAATAATTTCTTCACTGTTCAATAATTTCACTAATTTCTTCAATTTAAAACTGTCAAAAAGTTCTATGTATAAGTTAGAGAGTAAACTGACGGTGGAAACTATCACTCCTTCTTTTTGCTATTATTAAATTATGTCGGTGGTTTTGAAATAGGTAATGTCCCTTTTGTAGTGACAAATTTTCAACAAGTGTGAAACAATTTTTTTTTGTTGACAATATTTTTTGTAAAAACCTAGAAGTACATACAGAATGTTACTGTAAACCGACTACAATTAGGAATAAATTAAAAAAAAAAATTTATTAATTATAAATCTATTAATTTGATCTTGAACATTTTATTTTATTTATAGAGCAAATTTTTTTTATTTTGTAACTTAATTGGGTGTATTATTTTAAAATAAATCATTGGGATCATAATGGGATCACAGAGTATGTAGAAAACCTGATCAAATTCAAATAAAAATAACTTTTCAAAAAACCGAATGTCCTGATTTCCACGATCTTCTTTAGTTTAAAAGCTTTATCAGACTTGATTTGGAGTCAGATTTTTGTTAAAATATTTTGACATTATATGAACAATTTTTATCTAGTAACATTTTGATAACATTTCATACTTGGTTAATTCTTGTTTAATAAATTTACAAAAAAAAAAAATTCTTACTTATGTAAGTATTTATATGAACATTCATTCAATGCTAACGATAAACTGATTATTATCAATAATGATAAACAGTATAAGTGATAATTTACTATAAATAATTTTTAGATGATGAGGTAATAGATGCACAATTTATTTGAAAACACTTGAAGCATTTTTGTAAAAAAGTAACTATTCTTCCCCAACTTTTTCCAACTTTTCACCACCTTTTCCACTTGTCAAAAAATTGCTGTTTTTAAATACAACATTCACATGCCTAATAGAATTTCCACAAATTTAATTTCGGCATTGTTAAATCATTCAAATATCAATTAAAACATTAAACGTATATTAGAAGAATAAGTAATTCCCAAATGGCTCAGTGGTAAAACGGGATGTCACAGGTTATCGATCCCTATCTTCGAAGTAAAATATTGAGTGTTTATCTCTCGTACGGAGTTTGAACCTTGGCCTGGACTCCACTTAAGAATGTATGTCTAGGACATCATTTCAAGTAATAACTGTCGATACAGCGAAGGAAAACACTTATAATGTTTAAAAAAAACATCTTGGAGTGTGAGAATTTGTGGAATTTGGCAATTGTGTCTGTACAACAAATATAAATTAAGTAAATTGAATACAAACGATAAAAAACTCTAGAAATTATATAACGGTATGTCGTGGAACCACAGTGTAAAAATACACTGTGGTGGAACTTTTTGGACTATGAATAAAATCTTCATTTTTTTACTCTCTATAACTGTTGTTAAGTATCTTCATCTTTTCTACATACCGACTGTCTTTCGAGTAAATGAATGGTTTATATTAAAATTAGGTGCAGTACCACAGCCTCGCCTATTTTTTGTCTGACCAATCTTACTCTAGGGCTACATAATAAACTGTCAAAATTTCAGCTTTCTAGCTTCAGCCGTTTAGCCGGAATCTTGATTAAACCAAAGACGTACGAACATGCATATTTCGACTTAGAATTTCACGAGAAAGACAATGGTGTTGAAATCTTTGTTCTACGATGAGTATTAAGGTGCGTTACAAACACCGTACGAAAGTTATAATACCCTTTGATTAACATCATACGGGTATAACAAGTTTATATTAGTAGAGCACTTCACTCTTTTTTTTTTTTTTTGAGAAGGCCGATTTTTTACACTGACCTTTAATGGAAGTCAACAAATACATAAAGACAGATATAAATGTAGTATTCAAATCGAATTAATTTTTTTGTACATCAATGTTAATATAAATTCAACAAAGAAGTCATTTAAATTCACCAGATGAATATCATATTTAAAAAGCAAGAATTTAAGTTACATTCTCGAGTTTCATTACTCAAATCATATATTCATAAATAATTGAATCAATTGAGAAAAAGACGCACACATATTTGAGGTCAATTTATGCTGCAATACCTATATTAAAAAAAGTTAAAAATGATTATTGTGTAATTAGCAATAACATTTTGAAGAAATTTTTTTTGGGTGCAATTTTAAATAAATGATGACTTAATTTGCTTAAATCAACCAAAAAATCTCTATGAATTTAAAAAAAAAATAGAATTAACCATAAAATGACGCTTTTTTCAGATTAGTCACATCAGATTATTGAATTTATTTACAACTACATACATACATACAAGTATATGTACGTTTTTATTATGCTATCATCAATAAGTATCAGTATAAAATGTGGACATTGATGATTATTGTGTATAATGTCATGAGACAAGTAAATACTGTCCGTGAAATAACATAATTTTAACTCTAAACTACTTAATTGAAAAATTCGGATAAACATTTGTTAAAATTCTCGTTATGTAATATAAAATTAAATAGGTAGAGTCAAAAGCGTATTCAAATAGCTGCCAAGAATGACTACAAAACTTCCTCCCGTGTGCCGTGTCTGTTCTTTTTTATGTATTCTTGTGTACCCAAAGAACAAAAAACAAGTATCAATAATTAATGGTATTGGCTGAGAAAACAATAATAACATTAAAGAATTTTATAAGAGGTGAGAAAAATAATTGAGCCGGAAAAAAACGAATTTTTTTTAACAAATTTAAAGGGGCGGTAATGTAAAGTGTAGGGCCCTTTTTATTACCCGATCCAAAATCATCATCGGAATAAGTTGTAGTTAATGTTAGAATGACCCCTCGGAAGGTCCAAAAATTTAGTTTTGGGATTATTTTTTTTTAACGAAAAACAATCAGTAATCAACGTAATATGTTATCCTCAGGCATGCCCGTATATGTATAGTACATACAATAATAAGATTTAAGAATAGGACTTGTATTATTTTTGACTACAAATTGTTCATCAAAACATCACTTTTCTTCCTTACTATTTTTAATTTACTATTTAAATTTTGTCGTGTCTTTTAGGTCCTTTGCTTTAAGTTATTTTCCAAAATTTGGAAGTTTTGTTGGCTCTGATATTGTAACAAACTTAAGTTTATTTTACTATAATTATAGGTATCATATTTTCTCACGACATGACCATACCAATGTAATCTACCTGTTGTAATATTTTCATTTAACGAGACAAGTATGTATACTTAATTACATTCCCGATGTAGTTTTACCGTGAACTAGCCCATTTTGAAAACGTAAAACGGTTAGGCGTAAAAATAGTAAACATGCAATGGTTAAAAAGGAGAGCGGTCATTAGGTTAACCCTGCATTACTAACGCTAACATATATCTATAATAAGTACGTAGCACGGGTAAAATGGCAAAATATTTTTAATTTTTATTTTTGTTTAAATGGCTGTTTATGGTGTGTTGTCTGGACTCTGTGTTTTAACTGATTTTTTTTTTAAACGGCAATAAATTAAATAACTCGATCTCCTCCAAGCCGCCTCCCTTCGGTTTTGTTGCATTTTTAGTTCCCTATCCAACATTTTACTAAAGACCACCCTGTATAAATTATCATTAGATTTTAAAGTTCTGTTATACTTAAATGGAATGTTCGTATCTAGACATTTTATACAATTACAGAATGAAAATTACATAAAATCAAGAATTGTATAGCTCAGTACTTATGAAATACAAAATCACCAATGTTATTGTTATTGTGTAATATAATAATTATGACCGAACAACATCACAATAAAAGATCATTTTAATTTGCATTCAATTTATTTTACACAGATTGTTTACAATAAATTGCGAGGTTCATCAATTCTAATATATATTTTATCAATCACAGCATGAGTATGATAAAGAAAAAAAAATGTGATTCAATTCTGTTGAATGTTAGATATTTAAAGTGAATACTTAAACAAACGTCATTTTCATTTATTTATGAATAGACAATGACTCATGTTTGCTTATTACTGCACTGTATATACAAATATATAATTATATTATTATAGTTATACATAGCAACTATTTTATACATGTAGCTAGATGCATATACAAATACATATCTACAATTCTATATAATAATATCACTTAAGCGTGCCTTATGTGTTATGTTGAATTTGAAGCGTTCGGTATCTTTTAACCTAATTAAAAGCAAAGACTGAATTATACAAAATAAATAATAAAAAAAAACAACAATAAGAACATTAATAATTGTTTTAATTATTTAAAAAATAATTCGCAATAATTCTATTAATAAATCAGTCGTTTGCGAAGTTTTTACAATTGAATTCACAGCGATTCTAATTTTTGTTCATTTAATTTATTTTTAGTCCGTTGATGGCCCCAGTAATCTGTATGTATGTATGTATATTGTAAAGAGGAGAGCATTTTTCAATGTTGTCAAAAGTGTTTATAATAAACGATTACCAAACAATCATGTTTTGTTATGATTTTACTTTAAAACAATAAATACTCAAGTAACAGGAGTGTATGTAGCGACCAACAATTCATCATTAAAATTGTACGTACATTGAGATACATCGATTTTCCAATTTTAGATGAGATAAAATTTCAAATAAGAAATGAGGTTGTATACATTGATTATAAATACAAAATGGGTAGGGTTAATTCCAAAGCTACACTAATCCTTTGAGTAGGTGTATGTATACTCAAAAATAGCCTGAACCCTTATCATCCTTCAGGAGCACAATGATTTCATAAAAAAAAATTGAACAATCTTCTATAGCGGACATATCAGTTTTCTTTTGCATTTGTCAAACTACCCCATTCGTGAATCTGTTACTGTTACCTTATAGAAAAAGTAGACAAATGAGATTTTTTTCAGGCAATTTTTTACTATAGAGTAACAATTCAGTATGTCTACCACGTGTCTAAAAACCGTATTTAAACGAAGAAAAACTTAATTAGGAATATGTATTTAGAGAAGACTTGATGGCTATAAAAAAAGTTTAGAAAAAATGTAAAAAAAACTTGCCCACTTCGTTCGCAACACATTATAGGTAGTATATAACACTAATAGTATTTCGGCGATCGTACGTAATTTTGAAAGCTCCTCGCATCGAAAGTGCATTCCATTGAAAGTGCCCAACAACGAACAACATCATCAAATACAATTTGCATGTCATCGAAAATAGGTGGCCCTTAATACATTTATTTTTGTTTGCCTATTTTTAGGTTTTATATTTTGATTCATTATTTTGGGTTGGGGTAAGATTCGTCATGAGAGTTCAATTTCTCGAAAATTCGAAATACTCATAAGTACAATACTTATTAGGAAAAGTATTTTTATTTGTGTTACCTACAATGTTGTGTAAAACAAAAATGTGATTATTTTTAAATAACTTTCCATAAATGCCATACTCTGTGGGATACTATTCCATTCATTTTTTACCGCTTCCAATAACTCTGCCTTCCTTCGGAAACATAATCCTTCAACTCAACGTTTAAGGATTCCGAAAAGATTCTCAATAAGATTCAAGTCCGGCGATTGTGCCGGTCAATAAGGAACTTGAATCTCAATGTAATTCATTCACTCCTTTACCAGCTTCGATGTGTGTTTCGGGTCGTAATTGTGTTGAAACCCATCAAAGCGGCATTTCACATAAAGCATATGGCAATATAATTGCCTCCAGGATTTTTTTTGTATTGAAATCTATCCATGATTTTCGTTATTTCGTGGAAAGGAAAACAGGTCCATACCATAACATTTTCACCACCGTGTGCTTCGCTGTGACCGTACAATATTGCAGATTTTGTATACAAGTGTACATTAAAAAATATATTATGATTAATAATATTTCCCGATCATGATAGATATGGCTGCTATGAGTTATTTTAACTTTGACACAGCATATATCGTTTTGTTCCTTTAATCACACGAAATCCCGACAATTATATGAAGTCATCCCGATTAAATTTGTTTTAATCATAATTTTTGAATATTTCAATATAAGTAATGTGATTTTAGTCGGGAGGTTTGTTGATAAATTCTATTGCATTTGAATATTTTTCGGTCGTTTTTCATTATTTGAATGAGAAATTATAACTACAATAAATTGTAACCCAAAAAAATGGGGATGTTAAAATACGAGTTTTTTTATCATTTTTTATAAAGTAAAATTTTAAACAATCCAGAAATGAAATATTAAACTAATATTTGGAATACAGAAAACAAAAACTAAGAAATTGTTAAATGATCTAACTAAATCCTTTAATATTTAATTAATAACTTAACTTAATGAAAACTTTTTAGCATTTGAAGACGATAAACTTAAGCCATGCTACTCTTATATATATAATTATGATATGGTACGTAGCTCAAGATAAACGTACAACATATTGACGAAATAATAAGAACTAGGTCATCTCATCACACTTGTTGGGCAATATTTTAGTCTATGTCCAATTTATTCAACACTTTGTTGTGGCGGTACACCATTCAACGGTTCTGTTGAGTTTTCTGTTACATATTTATAATTCAAATGATTGATTACAAAATTCTTATTGATTCACACAGGTGACCTCAACGCTCAGTCTCTTAACAACTGTTATACAAATCTATCAAAAAATAACCTTTGAAATACTTACTTTTAAGCTAATCCAATCAAGTATTACGAATTATTTACATGCAGTAAATGTTTATTGAACAAACTTGTATATATCAAGATATCGTTTAATCACATATTCCACTGGGAAATAAGGAAAAACTGTTTATGAAGAGAAAAAAAAAATCTAAACCGCGAAATGCACTGGTTATTACCTCAGAACTACTACTAAAAAAAAACTGTTCGAACAAATTCTCGCGATGGGCTGGGCACTATCGAACAGTTTTTTTTTCTTTCGTATATATATATATATATATATATATATATATATAATATGATACGTAAACAAT